>PVKA01013477.1:0-54801 GCA_004027165.1 Ctenomys sociabilis | reverse complement strand
CACACACACACACACACACACACACACACACACACATACACACACCCCTCAAATATCACCACACCCACCTATATACTATCCCTGATCTCTCAAGAGGCTAAAACAACAGAATTGTTATTAGTTTGAGGCTGCCTTGGCTACAAAGTGAGTTCAAGACCAGCCTGAACTGCAAAGTGAGACCCCCTATCTCAAAAAGAAAAAACAAGCTGGGTGTAGTGGCACACACCTGTAATCTCAACACTTGAAGGCTGAGGCAGGTGGATCTTTTCAAGTTCTAGACCAGCTTGGCTACAAAGTGAGCTCAAGGCCAGCCTGAACTGTGCAGTGAGACCCTTTCTCAAAAAGACAAAAAAAAAAAAAAAAAAAAAAAAAAAAAAAAAAAAAAAAAAAAAAAAAAAAGATAAACACTAATGGATATGAAAAGTCAAATAAGCACTAATAAAATTATATTAACACCCTGCTGTCACAAATAGATCAGACAAAAAAAACCAAATATCAGAGCCAAACCAAACTTTTGAACAAATGAACCTAGTAAATATGTAATCTTCAGCCCACAAGAGAATACATTCTTCTCAGCTGCATGTGGTACTTTCTCCGAAATACACCACACACTGACCTATAGAAAATGCTTCAGTAAAAACAAAGGAATTGAAATTAATAGTGCAATGAAACTGGAAATCAACAGTAGAACCACAAGAACTTCATAAACACATAGAAATTAAATGAGACCCTTCTGAACAACCAATGGGTTGCAGTTTCGTGTCTGTCCCGCAAGCACAAGGTCCTGAGTTTGATTCCAAATTAGAAAGTTTCTACAATTAAATGATAATGCCAATACATACTAGAACTTACGGGACATAATGAATGCAGTCTTACAAGGGAAGTTTAAAAGTAGTGAATTCTTACAACAGAAAAACAGAACAAGCTCAAATAAATAACAATGTTGGACCTTAAGCTGATAACAAAAGAAGAACAAGTTAAACACAAAGCATGAAAGAAGCAAAATTAGAAAGAGCAGAGCAGAAACTCATGTACCTGGGACTAAGAAAACAGTACAAAGAATCAATGACTCAAGCACTGGCTCTTTGAGATAGACAGGCTGCCATGCCAAGGGCCGAGGGACTACTGGGTTAGAGACTGGCAGAAGCATGAGAGTTCTTCAAGCTCTATCCGACACCGCTGGGGCCTTCTCGAGAGAGCAGGCTGAAGAGGTGCGGTTCTTCCAACAGAAGATTAGAGAACAACTGGTAGCCTTGAAGAAACATCACGAAGATCAGACGTATCATCATAAAAAGGAAACTGAAGGTATGGAGAAAGAAACTGAACAATATACGCAGAAGATCAAATAACTAAAACATTATTAAATGCACTTGTTCCCCACAGAATGGCATCTATCACTGCCCACTTCTATGTAGACATACTCCTAATTACTATTTGGTCTGTGTGCTACAAATGTAATAAATTTTCATCAGTGAAAAAAAAAGAGTTGGTTCTTTGAAAGACTAAATAAGACAAAGCCTTAGCCACTGTTATGCAAAAAAAAAAAAAAAAAAAAAAGGAAAGACTCAACTCTATCCAATTAGGGATGAAAAAATGAAATCAAAATAGATCCTGTAGAAATCCAGAAGATAAACCTACTTAAAGAATCTGTATTTTAATAAAATGGAAAATACAGAAGAAATGGACAGATTCCCAGATACATATGAATTACTAATGCTGAATCAAGAAGATATAAAAAAGAACCCAGTATTAGTCAATGAAATTGAAGAATTTAAATACTACCAACAGAGGAAAGCCCAGGTCCTGAGGGATTCACTCCTGAATTCTACAAGAAACTCAGAGAAGACCTAATGCCATGCTCCTCAAACCTTAATGAAATATATTGCTGAGATTATGAGAGAATAGGTAGTTACACATGCTGCTCAGGAGAGAATAAACTGATTGTCTTAATAAATTAGCCAGCCTAACAATTCCTATCATTTTTTTTAATTTGAGCTAGTTAATTCTATTTTACTTGTATACATATCAAAAAGGATGTATAAAAATATTCATCTATCCGGGCATGGTGGTTCATGCCTGTAATCCCAGCATTCAGGAGACTGAGGCAGAACTATCATGAATTTTGAGGCTAGTCTGCACTATTATATAGCAAGACCTTGTCTCAAAAAATAGTATTTATTATAATAGCAAAAGGCACCTTCTCCCAAAAAAAAACCCCAAAACTGTTATGTCTATCTGCACAGAACTAATGAAATCAAACACGGGTATCCCTTTGCAGTAGAACAACTGCTTGTCATACCAGAGATCCTAGTTCACAGAGTATGTATTATATTTGGAAAAGTAATAAATATTTTTGCAGGGACATACAAACTGGTACCTGTAGTTGTCTTTGAGGATTGGTACCTATATAGTTGCCTCTGTCAAGACTGGGTTGGGACAGAAAGATCATTTTTCATGTTCGTATGTTCTGTACTTCATAAACATATATGTATGCTTATGTATAAAATATCAGCCTCCCAAGTACTATGATTATAGGCATGTGCCACCATGCCCAGTTCCTATATTTTTAAATACACCTTAAAAAGAGGCAGCTAGTTTTATAAAGCAGCAGCTCCTGTAAATATTGGCCCTACTAATGAGGCTTTGATGAACCTAAAAGAGCGTGTAAGTCAGAGCCAAGCTAGTCATCTATTCTTAGCAACTTACCTTTTGTTCTAAAACTTTCAAGACTGAAGCCCAGAGTGTCCTTTAGGAAAGGTTCAAGTTTCTGAACTGAGAACTAAATTTAAAAAAGCATTTTTAGTACAACAACCAAAAATTTCCAAGCCAGTGCTAAGTTCATGCAATTTTGTATTTAATAAATGTAAAATTAAAATAGGCATGATACATACCCATAATCCAAGCACTCTTAAGAATTGGAGATAGCTTTTTTTTTGGTACAGAGGATCAAACTTGCATTTGCCAGGCAAGCACTTATGCCATTGGGCTATCTCCCTACCAGAGACAGGATTCTAAATTCAAGCCAGCCCGAAGAATTTACTGAGACCCTGTCTCAAAATAAATAATAAAATGCCTAGGGATATAGCACAGTGCAAAGACCCTGAGTTCAAATGCCCAGAATTGCATACACAAACAAGCAGACAGTGAAACTAAACATTATTTTATTTTTTTTACCTATGATTTTTTTGTTCTTTTTTTTGGACAGGGTCTCATTATGTTGTCCACACTGGCTCTGAACTTGCTATGCAGTCAAAGCAGGCCTGAATCTGAAGATCCAATCACCTCAGCCTCCCAAGTGCTGGGACTACAGGCATGGGCCACCATACCTAGTGCCACCTAAGCCTTTTCACATGAATAAATAATTAATTCAGGAAAAAAACACTCACTGTTCAGATTATACATTTTGTTTTTTAATCGAGGAAAATAGGTCACTTAATTCACAAATTACTTGCTCATCTAAACTGCCAAAAGCACCAATGAACTATGTAATTAGTAAATAATTTTAAGAAAAACTGTGTAATACAAATCACACTGGTTTAGCTTATAATCAGAACTCAAATCTTACCAATACTATAGTAATTCAGATTTTTTACCTTTATTCGCTTTCAAGTTCGATCACTTGATGTAAATGGCAAAAGATACTTATACTGGGGAAATATTAGCCAATCAGCAACAGCAGCAGCAATGGCATTGGTTTGAAAAGAGCTCATTACTCAGATTAAATCTAGCTTTTAAATTAATCTCAGCTTGAAACTTTTTTTTCTTTTGAGATAAATTCAGGCTGCCTCAGATGTACCTTGTAGCCCAGGCTGGCCCTAAACTTGCAGTGATCCTCCTGCTTCAGCCTCCCAAGTACTGAGATCACAGGCATGTGCCACCATCCCTGGCAAGAAACTTTTTTCATAATGAGTTCACCTTATAGCATTGATTCCTCTGTAAATCTGCCCCGTTGACAATAAAAATATCAAATAAATAAAATAGAAACATTGTCCAACCTTGAGAATCTCACCTGGAAACTGGAAAGCAGGAGAGCTCCAAGCCGCTTGCTTTCTCCTAAGTCCACACTGATGGACCTGCTGAGCTCTAACATAAGAAATGACCACATGTAAGGAACTGTTTGCTTACCCAGCAAAGTAACAAAACTGAAACGTTGTCTCCGTTGATGCAATCCAACTTAAGGCAGGAAATAGCCTCTTCTTATTTTTTTTGGTGGCTGGTACTTTAGACCAGTGAGTATCTCGCTGGGCCCCTAGCCTTTTCTAATTAAAAGTCTAATTTTTCCAGGACCACCAAAGAATATTATTTGCACACCTAAACATAATGCTATGAGAATGTCTCTCTCTCTTTTTTTTTATATATTTAGTACAGTCCACAGGGTCTCACTACATAGATGGGACTCATAGTGATCCTCTTGTTTACAGCTTCCCAAGGGCTATAGCGGATTACAGATGCATAGCTCTGCACCCAGTCTCAATCACCTATCTCTGTGCACCCTGGGCCTTGTGTTCTGCCTAGACAGGTGCTTTAATCCACTGAGCTATTTGGCTGGCCCTGAGAATCTCTTACACACACTAAAACCCTGTTGTGTGGTGATGTACACCAGTAACCCCAGCACTCGGTAGGCTGAGGTAGGAGGCTTGCCACAAATTCAAGGCCAGCCTGTGCTACATACATAGTGAGTTCAAGGACTGCCTGAACTACATGGAAAAACCCTTCTCAAGAAAGACCAAAAACCGCCGGGCGTGGTGGCGCATGCCTGTAATCCCAGCACTCGGGAGGCTGAGGCAGGAGGATTGTTGTGAGTTCAAGACCAGCCTGAGCTACAAAGTGAGCTTAAGGCCAGCCTGAACTGCATAGTGAGACCCTGTCTCAAAAAGACAAAAAAAAAAAGAAAGACCAAAAACCAAAAAACCCCAACAAGCGAGTTTTTGTTTTTTGAGACAGGGTCTTACTATGCAGTTTAGGCTGGCCTTGAATTCACTTTGTAGCACAGGCTGGCCTCACACTCACAGCAATCCTACTTTGTCAGCCTCCTAAGTACTAGAATTGTAGGAGTGCGCCACCACGAATAAAAATGATTCAGCTAACACCTGTTGAATGCGCGTTCTAGAAGTCATTTTCTTAAACTCTATGCACACTCCATTAAACTTTGCGGCAATCATAGCAATTTCATTAGACGCCCGATGAGACTGAGAAGCACAGGCTGGGCAACAGGATCATCAGCAAACTACAAGGCCGAACTGGGCATTTTGTGTAATTATACCACTAAACCCCGAAACACGATGCAGATAGTTTTTTAAATTATGTCTATTTAAAAACAATTATAGAGCTGGGCGTGGTGGTGCATGCCTGTAATCCCAGCACTTGGGAGGCTGAGGCAGGAGGATTGTTGCGAGTTCGAGACCAGCCTGAGCTACAAATTGAGCTTAAGGCCAGCCTGAACTGCAGTGAGACCCTGTCTCGAAAAAGACAAAAAAAAACAAAAACAAAAAAAACAATTATAATCCAGCAAAGGTGGCTTGCGTTTAAATTATTAGAGCTATCTCTCTTTTTGATCACCAGTTTCTACTGGCTGTTTAAAGCTCTCATCTCCTCTTTTAATTCTTGCTCTCAGCCAAGAAAAACAGGATTCTGCCTGGTAAAAACCAGGAAAACTTGGCAGGTGGCCAGGAATATTGAGAAAATAACCCATCTTTCCTTTTTGAGACAGGATCTTGCTATGTAAGAGTTCAAGGCTGGCCTTGAATTCATTATGCAGCTCAGGCTGGCTTAAAACTCAGTGATCCTCCTGACTCTGCCCCTCCCGAGTGCTGGGATTACAGATGTGTGCCACCACACCTGGCTTAGATTCTGTACTTTGATACTGACATATAGTTATGACTATAAATCTATACAAAAATCATATAAATCAAGGGCCAGACATAGTGGTACATGTCACGAGTTCAAAGCCAGCAAGACACTTCTCTCTCTCTCTCTCTCTCTCTCTCATACACACACACACAAAAATCATATTTAAATATATTATCCCTTAAAGCACCTGCTTAGGCAGTTGAAGGGGCCCAGGGCTCAATCCCTGGCCTGCAGTGCTGGCCCTGCCCCCAGCGCACGCTGAGACCACAAATAATCCCAGCACTTGGGAGGCTGAAACCAGGAAGGATCACTATTAAGTCTGATCTGAGTAGTGAGATCCTATACTAAATACATGAAATAAATAAATAAATAAACATGATATCCATAAAAACTGCACTTTCACCCAGGTGTAATGGCACACACCTGTAAGCCTGGCACTGAGTCTGAAGCAGGAAGACCACAAATTCTATCTCAGCCTGGATAATTTGCTGACTCAATGAGACTCTGTCTCAAAATAAAAAACAAAGAAGGGCTAATAACATAGCTTATTATGAAGACCCAGAGCTAATCTGCAGCACTACAAAAAGATACAAAAAACAAGATACAACAAAATAACCCGTTTTCATATTTTTATGTTGTTTTAGTATTTAACTTTGGACCTCACACATATTAAATACACACTCCACCACTCGGCAACACCCAGCTTCTCCACACTAGATATTTTTATGTGCAACTTCTCCGAGTTATTTCCACTTATGAAGACTGCTTCTTACTATCACGAGTGTGTGCACACAAACAAATATACACACACACAAATAAAGCAAAAGGCTAAAATCAGCTATTAACCTGTTCACTCTGTTCCACCTTACAGTGTGAGCAGAAAACCACAGGAGGGACTCTTGAATCCCTATTATACTAACCAGCATTGAGTGTTGAATAATTAGCAATCTGGATTTCTTTTCAAGGCAGCTAATATAATGTAACAGGAATAATATTAAACATTTATGAGGTATGTGATAGCAGAACTTATAAATGCTGAATTACCCCCAAGTTGTTGATAATACTATCTCTCTCTCTCTCTTTTCTGTTGTTCTTTTGTTGTGGTGGTGGTGGTGGTGGTACCGGGGATCAAGCTCAGGACCTTGCACTTGTCAGGCAAGTGCTTATGCTGCTGGGCTATCTCCCTGGCCCACTATCTCCATTTTACAGGTGAAGAAACTATGGCTCTAAGAGGTGAAAAGATCTGTTCAAAGTCACATAGATAAAAACAGCAAAGTCACACCAATTCCACTACACTTTCTGTTATTCCTCACTGCCTCATATATGTGTGCTGGATCCTGTCTTACATAGATAGCATCCCACCTGTGATGCCCTGATGAAAAGGTGGCAATGACTTCCGTCGGTTTATTTCTTTCATACTTGCCCGTCGCCAGGACTGCCTCCTGTCTTGATGACGGACAGGATATTCTTGAGGGGACAAATGAAGGGACCTGGACTGAAGTCCTTCCTGGTGGCTGGCATCACAATGTCCTCCTCGTTCAGGGGTGGAGGCAAGATGATTTTTTTCCTTTGAAGTACCTTCAGTCATTACCAGGGAGGCAGATGATCTAGTAAACGCTTCCACAGGGTGGAGACTTGACTGCAACTGATGGTCATGAGTCTTAGAAGTCACTGATTCTGCTTCTGGCAGTTGTTACAAAAAAGTCAAAATACAAAATCAAACCCACAACTAAGAATCTAAGCAAAAAGATGAAAAAAGGTGCAAGGAATGTAGCTCAGTGACAGAGCACTCTCCTACCATTCATACGGCCCTGGGTTCAATCTATAGAACTAGCAAAAAGAGTAGAGAAAAAAGTTATGTCCCCACAAAGTGGCATGCTTCTTGGGAGCCTGAGACAGGAAGACAGATTGAACCCAGGATTCTGAGGCCAGCCTGTGCAACAGAGCAAGAAACATCCCACTGAAAGAAAGGAGAAAAAGAAGAAGAAACACCAAGAAAGCATTTCTGTAAATACATGAGTTTGTCATTTCAAATCCAGCAGATCTAGGAAAGGATAAATAGAACGAAGAAGAAACACCAAGAAAGCTTTTTTTTTTTTTTTTTTTTTTTTTTGCAGAACCAGGGATTGAACTCAGGCCCTTGTGCTTGCTGGGGAAGCACTTATTCCACTGAGTCATCTCCCCAGCCCCAAGAAAGCATTTCTGTAAATATGTGAGTTTATCATTTCAAATCCAGCAGAGCCAGGAAAGGATTTAGTTGCAGCTTGTTAAGACTGAACTCAAGACAAGAGGTACTGGATTTCACTGTAATACTCACCTTCTATATTCTCTGTGGCGATGGAAGTCATCCTGGATAGAGAACCCTGAAAATAGGAAAATAAAGTGATCTGTTCAAATATCAATTCTAGCCTCACTGTGATGTAACACTCCCACAATAGTCTCTGTACTTCCCAGCCTCTCTAGTTTTTTCTTCCTCTACAAAGATTATAGCAGGGCTTCCTTTTTGTGGGTGGTGGCAAGTGAAATGGGAGCACCACAAAAGCCTCGGGCACAATCTGCTGCCTACCCACCCCAAAGTGCTGCAAGCCTCGCCTCTCTACTGCATGCAGATTTTCACACCCAACCATATCATCACCAAGTCCCATTTGTGGTACTTGTGTCTCAGCTGAAGAAAATCTTCAGGGGAGATTGTCTACTGACCACAGCAAGCACCATCACCCAGTACTACCAGGACACGGGCACCTGGCACCGAAACCCATACCCACTCCATCCAGATCATGAAGGTGGAGGAGATCACAGCCAGCAAGTGCCACCTGCCTGCTGTCAAGCAGTTCCACAACTCTAAGATCAAGTTCCCACTGCCCCACCAGGTCCTGCACCACGAGCACAAGCCCCACTTCACCACCAAGAGGCCCAACACCTTCTTTTAGAGGTAGTGCCAATAAATCTGACGCTGCTCTGCAAAAAAAAAAAAAAAAAAAAAAAAAAAAACCTATAGCAGCCCCCTATTTTGAATTTCTACAGCACTCACTGCTGGAAATACCATCTCCCTTCACACACCCTCTCCCCCAATTATTTTCTACTTTACTATTCCCTCCTCCCCTAATGTAGTTGGTGGCATTAGGATGCACATTGGTTTTCTTTCTTCTTTTTTTTTGGCAGAACCCCGTGGATTGAACTCAGGCCTTTGCGCTTGCCAGGGAAACACTTACTCCACTGAGCCATCTCGCTCGCCCTTGGTTTTCTATACTAGAAAAAACATATCATTCTCAATTTCTTATATTGTATTTCTTCCAATCCCAATCCTATCTATTCTTCCAAATCTGTCTCAAACTTTCTTCCATTCCCACTGTTAGTAATTTAGTTCATGTTTCATAATTTCTGCTCTCTCCTGGCCCCTGATCAGCCTCCCTGCTGGTTTTTCTGCATTCAACACTGCTCCAGTCCAATCCATTCTCTAGACAGCTGCAGAGATTTTTCCAGTGTATTCAACAATTCAGACTCTTTCCTGCCATTCACATTTCCTGCCTCTGTACATATCTGTCCTACCTGCATCTTCCCTAACCTAGCTTAAATACTTCTCTTGGGGATGGTAATTTGGCTCAGTGGTAGAATGCTTACCTAGCAAGCTGGAAGCCCTGGGTTCAGTCCTGGCACAAAAGCAAGCAACAAACAAACAAACAAACAAACAAAAAACAATAAAAAAAGACCAAAAACAAATGAAGCAGCTTAAATACTTCTCTTTGTCAGGTGTGGTGGTCACACCACTTGCACACCCTCCTAGTACTAGCAGTGATATCTGTTTACATATCCTTCTCCCAAGCACACTGCATTTGTGTTCCCAGGGTTGTCATAACTAACTTGAACAGAGTGGGGACACAGCCAAGTAATTTTCATCTTCTATAAGAATGCAGAGACGGGGGCCGGGGAGATGGCTCAGTGAATAAGCACTTCCCTGGCAAGCGCAAGGGCCTGCCTGAGTTCAATCCCCGGTTGGGGTGGGGAGGGGGATGCATAGATGTTTAGAGACAACACAAAGGAAAATGAACAAAGACGGGTTCTTCAAGGATACAAAACCCCATAATATTTATTGCAGTTACACAGATTCAAGCTTGGATAATAATTCAAAATTGTCATTCAAGGGCTTAATTCCCCAAGACCTGTGCCATTTAAGCGTTTTAGTCACATCCTTATCCCATTTGATTCTTTGCATAACTCCAAGCACTATCACACATTCCACTTTGCAGAGAGCCTGAGAGTCAGAGGGGAGAAAAAACACCCGGGCCACACCCACGCCCTGGAAAAGGTCTCTGACATCCCCACCCCGTCCGGAGGGCCTGCAGTCCGGAGCAGCGATCGCGGTGGGCTGGCCTGAGCCAAGAGACTCGCGAGGGGCACGGGCGGAAGCACATCCTGCGAGGAGTACGCGACTTTCTGACCTTAGAGCGACGCCAGTTCAGTCGAGAGTCTCTGTTCCAGAAACTGAAAGTCCCGGGTCCCCTCTGCACCTCCTGCGGACCTCTGAGGGCTCTCAGGAGTTAGCCTAGTAAGCACTTCTCGGTAAGCACCAACACCGCCATTTGCAAAACTCCCGCCAACCAATGGCGCATGCGCATCCCCAGCGGCCTTTGGTGCGCACGCGCACAACGCCCTTCTAGGTAGGCGCATGCGTACACAGTGTTTTGCGCCCTGGGACGCTGTGGTGTTTTCCTTCCTAGGGAATTCCTGGGGGCGTGTCACTGCTTCACCCCACACACCCGGTGAGAGTCCCCGGCTTGGCACTGCATACTCTTTGCGTTCCACAAGCCCCGGTGCTCACAGCTGACGGAGAAACAGTGGTTCTGAGGTTCTTGTGGAAAGAATGTAGTGTGTCAGTGGGCGTCTGATGTTCTGCTCTGGTGACTAAGCCCTGGTCCCGCCCCCTTTTATCTCCTAAAGAGCGGACCGTGACTTTTGGGTAAATTAGAGCTCTGAGCTCCGAGGGTTCCTTCCGTGCTCCTCAATGTGTGACAAAACGCTCCTGACCGCTCTTGTCAACAGGCCAAGCTGCTTGCAGCTCTGCCCACCTCATCTCGTTTCTTCCTTCAGCTCCCTCCTTAAAACCATGCCTTTTATTAGGGAAGCCTTTCCCAGCTCTTCCTAACAAAACTCCTTAAATTTAAATCTCATTTAGAGAATTATCTCAAAGCCTTTTCTGTGGCCCCCTGCTGAAAATCAGATGTTCTTTCTGTGCTCCCAGGAGTGCAACATATGCCTGCTGAGAGGGCCCAGAAAGCAGGCTGCTTCCTTAGCATCCAGCGTAATGCCATCAAAATGTCCTCTTGTTTTAGCATAGTGGGGCATGCCTGTAATCTCAGTGATGCAGAACGTAGGATATGGGCAAAGTTGGCCTGTCAATTGCAAAATCCAGGATAGCACCAAATAATTCCCAGGACCCTTGGGTGAAATTTCTCCCGTGTTCCCAGAGATGTGGTAGGCATAGGAGGACACAAAACACCACTGGGAGCCTATTATTGTGACTTCGTGGCACCCCACGCAGAGTGTGCTTTTTATTTTTGCTTTATCCTTTCATCTCCTTAGTTTGGCCCAGGTTTGTTTGGCAAAGCCAGTTTTTCCCTTATCCCTCACTTTTCAAATAAACTTTGACATCTTTGTGGTTTGTCTCCAATTATTTGCTGAGGGCAAGAAGGACCTGAATATGTTTAATTGCTGAGCCATTTCTAATGGAACCATGTGACAACATCAGCATTTTGGGAGACTCAAGCAGGAAGACTGTGGATTTGAGCCTAGCCTGAATGTTTTCAAAAAATTACAAAAAATGGGCCAAAGATGTAGCTGAGCAGCACACTGCCTGCCTGACAAGTGCAATGTCATGAGTTTGATTCCCTGTACCAAAAAAAAAAAAAAAAAAAAAAAAAAAAAATTGTAAAAAGGGTTAAAGATGTATTGAGCTCAGTGTGAAGGTCCTGGGTTAAATCCCAGTAACATGCATGTACACACGCACTGTCAACTGTCACACACACACACACACACACACACACACACAAATCCCCCTGAATGAACCCAGTATTTTATTTATTTATTTATTTCTTGCAGAACCGAGTATTGAACTCACGTCCTTGTGCTTGCCAGGCAAGTGCTTATTCTACTGTGCCATCTCCCCAGCCCCTAGTCTTTTATTTCTTCATTTGGAATTTTTTGTTTCTGTTGTTGTTTTGTTTTCGGGTCTTACTATATGTAGTCTAGCCTAATCTTGAACTCATTATGTAGCCCAGGCTATCTCAAACTCATGAGGATGTTCCAGTCTCAGCCTCCCAAGTGCTGGGTTATAGAAGTCTACCACCTGTGTGGCTCGCTCTCTCCTCTCTTCATCTCTACTGCTCCCTCTATCTCCGTATGTATCTATCTTTCCATACTGTTATCAACTCCTACCATCTGTTTTAACTGTGCTTTCTTTCAAAAGAACCAGAAGCACCTTTACACAGGAACAAGACTTTTATTCTTTTGGGGTTTTTTGAGACAGGGTTTAGCTTTGTAGTGCAGGCTGGCCTTGAACTCACTGTGTAGTCCTTGAACTTGCAGTGATCCCCCTGCCTCAGCCTCTCTTATTAGGTATTTATTTATTTATTTACTGGCAGAGCTGGGGATTGAACTCAGGGAAGCACTTATTCCAGTGAGCCATCTCCCCAGCCCAGCCTCTCTTATTAGGCATGCAGCACCACACTTGACCTGTGGAGGACCACCGTGATTGTTTTTACTTGCAAGCAGTGCAGGCAGTATCAAGGAGACTTCCCTACAGTGGCTTTCTGTTTCATTAGTCAGTCCAGCTGAGACTGTACAAACTTTCAGGAAAAAAGGCAGCTGAGGATGGGCTATCACTGTTTATCACCAATGGCCATGGTTGAGCTCAAATAGACAAACTGTTATACCACAGGGCTAAACTATGAGAGAACATGTCTGTTGAGCCCTTCGTGATTCCAGAAGAAAATTCCTTCCCAGAATTAGTTACAAAGGACATTGCTCAACCATTACCTAAGTCTAGCTGTTCTTATCCTTTAAGAAAGAATGCTTTGCTCCCTTGGGTATCAGCCTTGCCCACCTTGCCACTGGCTAGCACATCCAGCCGCAATCCTCACCGTTTTCCTCAATGAATAAATACCAAGGTTCTGGGTGTCTCATGGCCTTTTGTTCTCAGATCCCTGCTGCACCCTCATTTTGTCTCTTGCTCTTTCTTCCTGCCATGTTGTATAACTCCAGGCAGGAGACTGGAGTCTGCTGCAGAGGTCTTCTTTTTCTTTTTTTTTCTTTTTTTTTTTTTTGTCTTTTTGAGACAGGGTCTCACTATGCAGTTCAGGCTGGCCTTAAGCTCACTTTGTAGCTCAGGCTGGTCTCGAACTCACAACAATCCTCCTGCCTCAGCCTCCCGAGTGCTGGGATTATAGGCCTGCGCCACCACGCCCGGCTCTGCAGAGGTCTTCAACACCAGCCATCAGCGGATTTGGTCTTGATCTTGTTTTTCTTGGTTCTGTCTTCTTGCTATCTAGTATACTTCGTACCATCCTATCTCAAAGTCTTCCTAGGCATGCAAAGTGGTCCACTTTTTGTTTTTTTAAAGCAGGGGGTGGTTGTTTTTTTGTTTTGTTGTTTTTGGCGCAACCAGGGATTGAACTCAGGCCTTTGCACTTGCCAGGCAAGTGCTTATTCTACTGAGCCTTTTCCCTAGCCCCTCTGGTCTACTTTTTAATTACTACTTTTCTAGTTTGCCTGTTAACCCAAAATGACTAAGGGCAGGCAAAGATATAGTTGAGGGGCACAAGCACCTGCCTGGCCATGTACAAGGTCCTGAGTTTGATTCCCGGTACCAAAAAAAAAAAAAAAAAAAAAAAAACAACTGAGGGTAAACAAGAGTTGTCTCAGTACTGGGTATTGAACCCAGCACCTTGAATGCTAGGTGCTGTAGTACTGGGCTGCATTCCCAGTTCTATTTATTTACTTCATTTACTGTTTGTATTAGAGAGTGAACCCAGAGCCTTAATACTGAAATACATCCTCAGCTTTTTTTTTTTTTTTAACTTTGAGAGTTTTCCTAAAAGGCTATGCACAAAGTTACCTTAGCCGCTCAGAATGTTGGAATTATGGGCATTTGCCACCGCATCTGGCAGATCTCCAACTTGCTAGGTATGTGGATCTTCCAGCTCTAGTCTGGCTTTCAGAAAACTGCAGCCAGGACTGATGTGTAGCTCAGTGGTACAGCACTTGCCTAGCATGCATGCACTTCTACACATGTGTGCATGCGTGTGTGTGCCCGCACATACACATGCTACGGCTAGGCATGGTAACACATGCCAGAAATCCCAGCACTAGGAGGCCCAGGAGGAAGATCACTTTGAGCTTAACACTAGCTTTGGGTACACAATAAGGATAAGGTCATTTTAAACTTTGCAGTGAAACCCTGTCTCAAAACAAACAGGGGGCCAGGGAGATGGCTCAGTGGAATAAGCACTTCCCTGACAAGTGCAAGGGCCTGAGTTCAATCCCTGGTTCTGCTGAAATAAATAAATAATTTAAAAATAAGAATGCTGCAGCCTGATGTTGAACAACTTCCTGAGACCTTGAATCAAAACTATCCAGCTCCTGAATTACTGACCTGTAGGATATAAATGTTTTGGGATAGTTAATTTACCATGAAATGTCAAACGTGTCTTCTTTTTCCAGAATTAGTTTTCTTTTGTAGAAAGACTTTATTCTATTTTTTTCTTGAATGCTCTATTTTATTTTTCAGGGGTGGTAACACACTTTGTGGGAGACACTTAGTTACCAGTAGTTGGTAGCCAGAGTATCTGAGGGTTCCTGCCAAGTGACCCCCAAACTTGCCAGATGGTGGAGGCAGTCCCCTCTTCCCAAGCAACAGCAGGTGAGGTGGAATGAAGTTTCAGATCTGTTAGAGAAAGCAGAGAGGAGGCCAAATTCACAGCAACTGCTCATATGACATACTTTATTTCCAATCTACAACCATTAAAAACGCTTTGTAAGTGTACACTGTACAGTTATTCTCATGTCAAAATAAGACACAGGGCAGGGAGGGCTGGTGGATTGGACTGCAGTAGTCCTAGCACCCAATCCATCCTGGGAAGGAGCCTTTTGAAGACAGAAGTGAAGAGGAGCAAACAGCATAAAGAAGAGGGGGACAGCTAGCCCAAGGGTGCCCTTGGTCCCTTCCCTCCCGAGGGCCTTTCTCCCTGGTGGCCCCAGGACCCGCGACTACAGGACCCTCACCAGAAAACCCAGCTGAGCAGGAAGGGGACTTCACAGTATTGTTGGGGGTGGGGGAGGGGCAATGGGGGGCAGCTTCTGGCTCTCTTCCCCAGGGGCTGAGGGCTAGTTATTTTTTGGCACTGTCTACAAGTTCTCCCTGGGATAGGGAGGAGGGAGAAGAGGAAGAGGAAAAAAGGAAAGGAAGCAGAAGGGGATTCAGGTTCTCTTCTTGTGGAGCTGGGTTTCTTTCCATCTCAAGAGAAGCCACCTGGCCTGTGGTGAGGTTCCCAAGGGACAAACCGGGGTCCTCACCTTCTGCCTCCCCAGGACTCCCACTCTTGCTTACTTCCCAACACCTACACAGCCTTCTGGAAAAATCCAGACTGGTAGGGTGGGTGAATAGAACTGGAACCCAACCAGCGGCAGAGAAAGAAAAACTGTGCTCTCTAGCTTCCAGGAAGAAGGGAAACAAGAGGGTTGGTTTTGTTTTGGAGGGGTCTGCAATCTCTTCAGTCCAGATGAAGTGTTTTCCACTGTTCTTGGCCGGCCACAGCCCCTCTCAAGACTGCACTGGGAGGAGTCCAGTTGGCAAGCTTGTGTATAGCAGAGTGAGCTGGAGGGCTCTGTCAAATTCTAGCTCGTGGGCCAGGAATGGCAGCACAGCATCTGCCTGGCAAATACAAGGTCTTGAGTTTCATTCCTGGCACCAACCCCCACCCCCCAAGAAAAAAACAAAACAAAATCCTGGCTTGCTGGCCACTGGCTCCAGAAGTTCTCATCCAGTGGCTCTTGGGCAGAGCTGGTAATCTGCACTTCCACCAGGCGCTCTGCTTCTTCTGCTGGGATGCAATCTGAGAACTAGTCATCTAGAATGGTGTCCCTAAGTCACCTCATCCTCATCCTCAGCAACCCGGTTCAACCAGCCAGAGCCATGCTGGCAACAGCCAGCCTTATAGGCACCAAAGGATCTAAAAAGCTACTGGGAACGGTCTTGTGGTGAGCGCCCCCCTGTGCGGAGAAGTAAACTAAGGCACAGAGATCAGTGGCACAGCTGAAAGGAACCGGGATGCCAAGGCCTGCTACAGAAAGGATGGGGCTGTAGGACCCCAAAATATGAGGGATGCTCTGGGGCCTACAGGGTCATCCTGGTACTCCTCAGGGAACCATAAAACTGGGAGAGCCAGCACCAACGTCAGCCAAGAACCAGGCCAGACTGCTAGTTGAGGTTCCTTTGCATGGGCATAGCTGAGAATGGGGTGTGCCAAGGCAGTCTGTCCCGACTGCCTGGCCCAACCAGGGTGTTCAGAGGAAATCAAAGCCCCGTCTGTTGGGGTCTGGTGTTGAGAGAGCTCGTGCAGGGAGGAAGGGAGAGGAGCAGAGCCAATGGGACCTGCAAGGGGAAGAGGAGGGTCTCTGGACAGAAAGGATGGAGTGGACCGGGCTGGTGGTGGAAAAGGCCTAAGGAGGGATCCGGGCCCAGAACTGTCTTCCATCCCCTGTTGACATTGGACCTGGGTATCCTGCAAATTATTGTTGGCTTACAGATGCTCAGATGGCAGGATGGGTGACTGGGGAGAGAATGCCCGAGTCAACCCGCACCTGCTTTACAACTATGGCCATCTAGGGGCAGGGAGGGCAGAGGAGGCTGGAAGAGGAGATCCAAGCTCATGTCCACCATACTCTTCCTCAGTGGAAGGTGGCAGGGCTGCAGCTTAGAGGCTATAGACAGAAGACAGTAGGGTCGAAGGTGGGACCAGGGGTGCCTTTCTGCCCCGGGAGGTGTGAACTCCAAGGGCTGTCAAGGGGGTGCTGCCTGAACATCTGGGAAAGAGCCTATCCAGTGCGAGAAAACTAAGCAATAAATACGCAAGGAAGGCAGGGTGCCACAGCCTGGGCGCTTCCCCAGTGTGAGCCTACAGGGGAGGTATGTGCTGCTGAGGTTACAGAAAACTCCACTGAGGGGCAGTGCTGGTCGGGAGGATGTTATGGGTGGGCTGGGGGCTGGGGCTATAATAAGCCTGGGTCTAGAGGAAGAAAACCTAGCCATAGGGTAGCCCATCTGCTGACAGGAACCAGCTAAGCAGAAGATGAGGCACAGCAGGGCATGCTGGCACTTGCCTGTAATCCTAACACTCTAGGAGGCTGAGGCAGGAAGAGCCCCAAATTTGAGCCCAAACTGAGTAACTTAGCAAGAGCATATCTCAAAATAAAAAAAAAGGGGGGCCAGGGAGATAGCTCAGTAGACTAAGCGCCTGCCTGACAAGCACAAGGGCCTGAGTTCAATCCTGGGTTCTGCCAAAAAAAAAAAAAAAAAAAAAAAAAAAGTTGGAGATGTAGCTCAGTGTGAAGGCCCTGATTTCAATTTTCAATATCCCTAAGCTAGCAACACAGGACAAAAAGCTGTCACATTCTATTTCCCATGATTAGATGATGAAAATTATAAAATCCTGATTGTTTTTCTTCCTTTTTTTTCCTATGGCTTCTAGGAAATAAGAGGGAAAAAAATTTTTTTTTGAGTACTATGGATTAAACCACAACCCCAATGCTTATTTTTTTGAAGCAGGGTCTCATTAAATTGCCCCGGCTAGGCTCATATTTATGACACTTCTGTCTCAGACTCCTAAGGATTTGAGATTACATGTATGTAACATCTTGCTCAGTTAAGAGTGAAATTTAGGGCTAGGGAGATAGCTCAGTGGCATAACTGCCTGCCTGGCAAGCATAAGGTCCTGAGTTCAATCCCTGGTACTGGGGGGGGGGGGGAGCAAAATTTAATTGCACGGTTACAAGGATTAGATAAATATGAATAATCATCATCTTGCTTTTTTACTTTTTGCATTTTTCTATTCTTGCATTATTAAACATACACGACAGAAATTGTAAATTGCCTCTGATGACTCTTGGAAATCTTCAGATTAAAAATTAAGCTTGCTTGAGGTACACAGTGCTCTCTTTAAGGATATGGCATTGTGTAGGCAGGTATGGTGGTGACCACCTATAACCCTAGCACTCTGGGAGGCTGAGGCAGAAGGATCACAAGTTCAAGCCCAGCTTGGGCAACTTAATGAGACTGCCTCAAAATAAAAAAATGAAAAGGTGTGAGGACACACCTCAGTGCAGAGGCCCTAGAGAGGGAATGGACGAAGTTGTCCTGCCACGCCTGCTTCCTAGAACTGTCCTTGGGAGACATGGAGGGGATAAGTGATATCTAAACAGTAAAGTGCCCGGGGCAGGATGACAGGGGATTATCATCACCATTATTATTATTAAAGAAGAGGTAGTGGGAACTTGGGGGCTGATAAGGCTGGAGGGGAGAACATCCTGGGTAGGTGGGGAGAGGAAAGGAAAGTCCAGGTGTTACATGGGCAAGAGCAGAAGCTGGGGGATAAATCCTCAGAAGGGACAAGGTCAGGGTCGATCAAGTCTTTGAACCCTCAGCTTTTTTTTTTTTTTTTTGGTGGAACCAGGGATTGAACTCAGGCCCTTGCACTTGCCAGGCAAGCGTATATTCTACTGAGCCATCTCCCCAGCCCCCTGAGCCCTCAGCTGTGTGACCTGGGGGCCAGCTGGTGGATACCCCAAGGGCAGCCATGGGATGGAGCCTATTTTGACTTCAAAAAGCACAGGACCTCTTGTGGATCTGCCTTAGTTGGCAAAAGGATCAGGAGAAAGGGAGAAAACAGGCAGGGACAGAAATTGCCTTGTGCATCAAGAGTCACTGACGCACTTTAGTTGATTTTCATTTCAAATACAGTCACTATGGCACCCAGGAGGGCTTCATTTGGCTCAGGGAAGAAATCAGGCATTACAAATGTGAAGTTGTTCAGGGCAGGGACAATCATGCGAAGTGTTCTCCTTTTTCTCCAACCAATTGATGCCAACCCAGGGACCCAAGCCAGGCAGTCGGTAGGGGAGAGGGATCGCAGGCTTCCTCGGGACTTCGGCTGAAGAGAGGGATAGGACAAAAAGAAGATGGTTAGGGGAGAAGTTAGAAGGTGTCGGAACGCAAAGGGAGAAGTAGGAAGAGGAAGAAGGGCGCCATTCCGTGTTGGGACCCCCAGTGCTCTGGGTGAGTCCTCACTGTGGGTCAGGCAGTTTCTGCTTTGGGAATGTTACCAAGATGTAAAAAGCATTTGAAAAAACAAACTTAGAAATCACATTCCAAAAGAGTAGAGAGTTTTTACAAACCAACCCTACCACCCCAAGAAAGAAAACACAACCAGTTACCAAGTAAAATGCTAAAAATTAAAACCAAACCAATATTTACACATAACATTTTCAAAACCCCAGCAAGCCCCACGTCCAGAGGCTTCTACAAGGACAGTGACAGATGGCCTTGACAGTGGCATGCAAGAGAAACTGGTACTTCACCGAAAACCAAGACTTGGGCCCTCCCAACAGCCACTGGGGCCAGATGCTGTGACAACGAAGACAGCATGACAATCTCAGATGAAGACGATGGTAAGGCTGAGTGGCCCTTAGGGTTTGGTCTCATGGGGACTTCTCCCCAAGGCTAAGAGTGCAGCCTCCCGGGCCTTCTCCAGCTCTGGGAGGAGGCAGAAGGCCTCTTGTGGTTTTTGTGGCCTGGTGTGAATCCCCTCACCTGGTGACAGATGTGGAGAGGCCCCTGATCTCTTGGGTGGCAGTGGGAGAACCCTAGAGGAGCACTGCCCACCCCAAGTCACTAAAGTAGGAGCGAGCAGCTGGCAGGACTGACACGACCCCGATGTGCTGCCTACAGGAAATGAGGACAAAGGACTCGGAATCTAGTCCAGATGCCCCTAAAGGGTTATGCTAGGAATGGGGAGGTGGGAGCACATGCCGTCTCGTGCGTCCTGGGGACAGACTAAACGCTGTTGGCCTTCGAAAGGGAATTCTGCAGACAAGCCCGTCCACCCAGGGATAGGACGCTTGGTCCCAGCACTGGCAGGAGGCGGACATCCGAGCCACACTTCCATCCAGTGGACAGCACTGGCGGCTCGCACTGGTGCGGCAGTGGGCAGTGGAGCTGGGGTTGGGAGAAGAGCCGTGAGAGGCCATAAGGCTAAGGAGACAGGCTGGTGAGAGGGCTGGCGGGCTGGTAGACACTCTCGGATCTGTGTGCAAAGCTGCAATAAACAACATTCTTGAAATTCATCCTGTTTTCCTGCCCGTTCTCACTTGGGGAACTTGGAGGGAGCTCCACACTCTTGATGGAGCCACGGTAATCCGTGATTCCTGGAGGAAGGTGTCAGAGGAGTGAGGAAACTGAGAAGGAAAATGGAGGATGTCTGGGGAGTTGGAGACGTCAGGCCGGCTGGTCAGCCACGCTGTCAAGCACCCTTACACACCGACCTCTAGGGGCCAGGCAAGTACCAAGTACTGAGTGAAAGGCGTACGCCAACGCGGAATGGTCAGCGGGTAGAAGTGCAGGCTGCGGGCCCAATCCTGGGGAGGGGCCCCTCAGCTTGCCAGAGGACCAGAGCTTGGTGGCTGAGCTGCTTCATCCACATGGGGAGACCCCATGCCTGTCCACAAAGTTGGAAGCCCCACACTGTCCCAGTGGTAAGAATATATTTCTCAACCTCCAATAAATTACCTTAGGGGCTTTTGGGTAAATTAAATTATTAAAATAAACCACCTTAAATATTTATAATAGGAAAAATTCAAATAAACAATCTAGGCAAAACATTTGTTTCCATGCCCCAGTCTGCTACTGTGCCCTGGGACACTGACTTCTCAGAGCTCATGGCCTGACCTGACCAACTGCAAGTCTTGTCCTGGGAGTATCTCCGCCTCGACCAGCTGCAGGCTGTAAACACAGTGGAGATGCGGTGCCCCTCAAGGACACCAGGGAGAGAGGCCCCAGAGATCAAGGCATGGGCACGTAGGCTTTTATCTATGCACCAGGGCTTCGGAGGGATTCTGCCTGTTGCTGGCCTCACCGAGTCTCCTGGGAAGGTTAGATTCCCCCAGGACACCTTGGCGAGTGAGGCAATCCCTGACACATCCCCACCACGTCTCCCAGTGTGGGCTGCAAGAGGATCCAGGGCTCCAGGATTCCAAGTAGATATCGGCCCTGACTGCTGCCCTTTCATACCCACTAGAGTCCAGCAACCTGAGGCAGCATGGATGATGGCGGAGGCTATGGTGGTGATGCCCAGCTCTGCTCTGCCAAGAACACCAAGCTGGGTCCAAAAGCAAAGCCCATTCTTCTCTGTGACATCTTTCCAAGGAAGGGGTGCAGTCTGTGGGGAAGTCCCAGTGAGCCCCTTCCCCCCAGGCATGGAAGTGTATCCTTTCCTGGGCTCATTCAAGAAGTGGGTAAAGTTGGAAGCAGACAAAGGTCTCCTTTAGGACCAGGGATCGGTCCTGATGAACTCTCTGCAGAAACTTCCAAGGCCCAGCTGAGGTCTTTCTCCCCGCTCACTGTCTTCCTCTGGGAGGGCAGAGACCACCACCCAGTGGTCAGCACGAGACTTGAGACCCTGCTTTACCTTGATATGAAAGCTCTTCGCTGGCAGTGGCACCGCTGCTGTCTCTCCAGAGAGAGCCATGCTGAAGGCGTGGCCCCTCACCTCCTCTCCGCTGTTCCCTCCTGCCATCTGGGAACTGGGCGGACTGAGGCAGGGGGGCTCAGATATTGTCACTCGCTGGGGGGGCCGCCCTCTCCTCCCCTCCCCAACCAGACTCAGAAGGGTGCAGCCTGCACTTGGAAGGAGAGTGGCGGATGGCAGAGCGGGACGGCCGGGCGAAGCAGGAGGCGAGAGGCTGTGTGCTACAGTCACAGACGGCATCCTAGGAGGAAGGAGGAAGAAGTCAGGAGAAGCCCGGAGGAACAGACTGGACCACCCACGGCTCAGGCTGCCCACAGAGCCGCTCCTGAGTGCCCAGCCTTGGACACAGCTCCTGGACCTGCTGTTTCTTATTCTCAACATACTGCATCTGTGCACTTACCAGAATGACCCTGTTCCCAACAGCCCATTTTGTAACTGGAAAGCATGCATACATTTCTTTCAACTATGTTTTGATCTCTTTTTAATGGTTCAGTGATATTCTACTGGATAAAAATAATTCATTTATCCAATTCAGTTGTGGTGGTTTTTTTTTTTGTTTGTTTGTTTGTTTTTCCAGACCTTTAGACTCAAACCAAGGACTCATGAATGGTCCATAAGCTTTCTACCACTGAGCTACCCCCTAATCCAGACATGTTTTTTAAAAGAGAGTTTGCAACCCTTACCAAATACTTTTTAAAATTGTGTATTATTTTATTCTATAATCCTATTTCTGCAGCTCAAAACCTAAGGAAGCCGGGCATGGTGGTACATGCCTGTAATCCCAGCACTCGGAGGCTGAGGCAGGAGGATTGTTGAGTTCGAGACCAGCCTGAGCTACAAAGTGAGCTTAAGGCCAGCCTGAACTGCAAGACCCTGTCTCAAAAAGACCAAAAAAAAAAAAAAAAAAAAAAAAGAAACACAAGAGGGTAAGGTAAACATCTCTAAGGGATGGCAGTGTCTTTTGGAACCTAAAAACAGGGACCCGAAGTCCTTAGCAGCTTCTCCATCTCCCTCTTGTCCCTTTTTATTTATTATTATTATTTTGTATTTTAGGGAAGGGTCTATAGGATGTTCAGGGTCTCACTACTAGATCAGATTCGTAGTGATTCACCTGCTTCCAGCCTCCCAAGAACTGAGATTACAGCTGTAAGCCACCACACCCAGTCTCAATTGCAGTCTCAGCGTGCCCCAGGGATCGGGCTGACACGGCGGCCCGGGGATCAAACCCTCGGCCCCTGCACCTGCTTGCAGGTGCTTTAATCTGCTGAGCTGTTGGCTGGCCCCTCTTGTTCCTTTTAAATTTCATTTTCTCTTCGGTCTTCATCTTCCTTCTGTGTCTTTCTGTTGCATTTGCACAAGGACTAGCTGGGCTATTTTCCTTCTGATTTTGTAACATCTTCCATCTAAAGAACCTACGAGGCACTAATTCGTAATCTGGGCACCCCAGTTTCATGTTTCTGATGGAAAGAAACTGACTTCTCCTGCCCCAACCCCCCAGTCAGATGTTCCTCGTGGTCCAGCCAGCTGGGCACAGCTAGTGCTGCACATCTGCAGAGAGCTTGGTGCAGGCTACAGCTGAGGACAGAGATGTAAAAGGCTGTGTGGGACGGGCCATGCTCACCCAGAAGGGCTTCTTCCTATGATCGTATGTTTAGGTGGGTTCTAATTTCTCAGTTATAAATGGTATAGTGGTACACATCTTACTCTACAGTTTCGGACATTTCAGATTATTTCTTTAGTTTTTTTTTTGTTGTTGTTGCTTTTTGTCTTTTTGAGACAGGGTCTTACTATGCAGTTCAGGCTGGCCTTAAGCTCACTTTGTAGCTCAGGCTGGTCTCGAACTTAACAATCCTCCTGCCTCAGCCTCCGAGTGCTGGGATTACAGGCATGCGCCACCACGCCCGGCAGTCCTCTTGTGTTTCTAACCTAGATGCATTCCTTTATCATTTACTAACTTTGCCAAATTTATTACTAATAATCTCAAACTTATCATAATTGGTATCAGGAGTGGAGATAAGCAATAGAAGAGTCTAGAGAGAATGTGAACACTTAGGTAGAAAGTCATTATTATTTTTTTTTTCTAATGGTACTAGGAATTCAATCCAGGGATTCTACTCTGAAATATTTCTCCAGCCTCCTATTTATTTATTTATTTATTTATTTATTTATTTATTTATTTTATGTCTTTTTGAGACAGGGTCTCACTATGCAGTTCAGGATGGCCTTAAGCTCATTTTGTAGCTCAAGCTGGTCTTGAACTCACAACAATTCTCCTGCCTCTGCCTCCCAAGTGCTGGGATCACAGGCATGCACCACCATGCCTGGCCAGCCTCCTATTTATAATTTATTTTTTATTTTAAAATAGGGCCTTGGGGCCGGGGAGATGGCTCAGTGGAATAAGTGCTTCCCTGGCAAGCGCAAGGGCCTGAGTTCAATCCCCAGTTCGCCAATAAATAAAAAATAAAATAAAATAAAATAGGGCCTTGGGGACTGGGGAGATAGCTCAGTAGAAGAAGAGCTTGCCTGGCAAGCACAAGGGCCTGAGTTCAATCCCTGGTTCAGAAAAAACAAAAACAAACAAACAAAAAAACAGTAAAATAGGACCTCATTAAGTTACCTAGATTGAACCCAATTGCAATCCTCTTGCCTTAGCCTCCCAGAGTACTGGGATTATAAGCTTGCGCCACTGCCCTGGCTGGGAAATGTAGATGGGAGGGGAAGTGGAAAGTGGGTTAATGTTTAATAACAGTTTTCAGCTAGGTAAGATGACCCATATTTGTAATCTCAGCTACTTAGGAGGCTGAGGCAGGATGATCCCAAATTTGAACCCAGCCTGGGTGACTGAGTGAGACAAACCTCATCTTAAAAATGAAATTAAAAGGGCTCAGAGTACAGCTCAGTGGTAGTTTGTCTAGCATGCAGGAGGCTGAGTTTAATCCACTGACAAGATGGGAATGGGACAGGAGGAAAACGGAGGGGAGAAGATTTCTAGGCGTGAGGGCAGGAACCCTGATTTGCAGCCTTTGCCAGTTTTTACAGTGCCAGTCCTCCCCTTAGGCAATCTCAGGTACCAAGGGAATCATCCGCACAGAAGAGGTATATTGGCTCTCACAGGCCCAAGAGGCTACACACCACACTGCTAGGGGGTGAGAGCAGCTGGCACACGGCAGCCCTGGAGGTCGCTGCTACGTGGTGACAAAGCAGCCAGTTAAGCCACGGTCACCGGTCTCTCAGCATTCAGATCATGTGGCCACTAGGTACACGCTGTTCCCAGCCTGGGACTTTCCATCCCTGTCCCTGACCATCACAAGACTTTTTAGAGTCACGGGATCATACACTTCAAATTTAAAAACCAAGAGACTTTGGCTCTTATAAGCTCATCTTTTCTCCCAGAAGAAAAGGGCAAATTCTACCCACCCACCTCGTTTGGAAGGACCAGGGCTCCGTCTCCATCCCGTGGGATACCATCCTTCCCCACCTGCGGGAGTGCAGTGGCCCTGGCCTCTTCGCCACTGCCTGCCTTGGCTGCCTTCTTGTTCAGGACCCTGGCCACGCCCTCCGGCTGATGGTAGCTGGCTGGGGACAGGGGCTCTGGTTTCTTGGAGCCCTCCTCCCCTGCTGCTGAGGTGGGGCTTGGTGCCCGGCCACACACATTGCGGAAGAACTCCTGCACGAGGCCATATTTGGGCGGCTCAGGCTTGGCACGGGCCTCAGACATGCCCAGTTTCCAGACAGATTCTGTGCTTCCCGAGTGCTCGACCACGCTGAAGAGGCTGGACAGCCCATCGTTGATGTTCCGCAGCACGGGGCTGTCCCGAGTAGTGGTGGAGCGGGCCCAGGCCGAGCCATTCTGTTTGCCCTGGTGCAAGTTCCACAGGCTGCGGTCCTTGGTACTGTCCAGCTTGGACACAGATCGCCGCTGGAGCTTAGGTGAGCCATACTTGGGTGAGCAGCACGGTCGCTCAATCCGTGAGTGCACCTTGTCCAGGGAGGAGGAGATCTGCTTGCTGCGCACGGACACGAGTGAGGAACTGCGGGGTGACCAGCTCTTGCCATGGAGGCTGCTGCGTGGTGGGTCAGTCTGCAGGCCCACACTGACTGTGCGGATGGTCTGTGTGCCCACGCTGGCCAGGCCTACCGTCTGGCTGGATGTGCTCTTCACTTTCCTCTCCAGTGAGCCGGAGCGCATGGCTTGCCGCACACAGTTGGTGATCTCCTTCATGTCGTCACTCATGTTGCCTGACATCTCAAAGTCATGCAGGGCAGTGGGGAAGGCAGCTCCAGGTGCTGCAGCACTGCCCCCGGAGCCCCCGTCCAGGCGCTGCCGGGAGAAGTTGCAGAGCCAACGGCCATAGGAGCTGTCGGCCAGCCCATCAGCCTCGGCTGAGTCTTTGGGCTTGGCTGTGGTGAAGAGGAAGCCAGGCTCAATGAGGATCTTGCCCTCCTTGTCGTGGACTACAGGTACACCCAGGCGCCGGGCCACCGGGGGGCTGTAGTAGACCCGGATGCCTGTCTTGTCTGGGGCCGTGTAGCTGCGCTGCATCTGCTTCCCGGCGGGGTCCTGACAGGCCACGGTGCCCAAGCGGTTGCAATCCCGTGGAGAGAGCCCAGGCTTCTCCTTGGGTTCTTTCTCTGGGTCCATTGGCTCAGGATTCACAAAAGCAAAGGCTGGGCTGCTTGGTAGCTTCTTGCCTCGGGCATCTCCACCAGCAAGATAAGGGGAGCAGTCAAGCAAACTTTCAAATTCAGACATAGAGGAGACAGATTTCGTCCTGGGAAGAGAAGAGGAAGAGCGGTATTAGTGGAAATGACACATTGAGCAAACGATCTACTTCTGTGGTAGGTGCAAACAGGACCAGGGCTGCCTTGTTCCCCTCTGGAAGACTCTGTGGGTGCGTCCCTCCCCTCTCTCCCTCCTACTCACATGCTCTGAACACTTACTATCCTCTACATAACTTTTTTTTCTATGGCTCTGGGTGCATATTTGATCTCTAGACAGAGGAGGCTAGAAAGAGCAGACAGAGTTAATGGCCCTTAACAAACCATGGGCAGGACTTGTGAAAAGGCACCCAGCCTCCCAGCGCTTTAAGCTAGTTCCCCCAGGTTCTTCAGCAGGGTAACTCTGTATCGCATGCTCTTCCCTGGCTCCCAGAGTTCCCAGGGCCTGGGAGTCAGCTGCTCACAGAACGGCCTGGTAGAAACTCCTTTTACTGACAGCTCTTCCTTCCCTGTCTCTTTTAGGCATTTCCTGCTCCTGGTGACTTGAGTTCCACACAAATCACACCCTAGAACTCTCCTAGCTCTGAAAAGGGGAAGATCCAGGGCAGTACAGGAGATGCCAGCACCTCTTTAAGCCGGTTCCCCCAAGCTCAGCTTCAGAAACGGCCTCCTTGTCATGGATCTTCTCGTTTCTTGTCTGTTGAAAAAGAAAGGTAGGAAGGGTCAGCTCTGGCTACTGAAGGAATTTCCCAGGAGGCCAGCACAGGAGCTAAGCCCGCCCCTGCACGCCTATGTCCTCCCATCTGGAAAGCTGAATAATTTCACTGATGATCTCAAAGTCCCACTGGTCAGCTTCTGGCTGCAGTCTGTCTAACTCACCTACCCTAGGAATGACATTTAGGGTAAGGCAGCTGAAACCCTAAGCATGACCACGTAAAACTTATTCCAAATGTGGTGGCAGCAACAAAGCACCCCATGGCCAGCTGTTCAGTTGGTGGTAACAGCAGTGACCATGAGGGTTCTAGAGGCACTGCCCCTGCTATCTGCATTATCAGTACTCTCAAGACCCTAAGAAAATCCCCAGCTCCCCATAGTAGGTGTTTGCTGTTTGCATTGAAGTCCTGGAATGACACACCCTCAGGCTGCCATAGGACTAAACAGTCCATGCAAAGGTTCCATCTGGTTATTTAGCATGTTGCTATAGAGACAATGTACTTCAGCCTATGTGCAGATGTCATTAATGTGACCTTATTGATCTCCACACCCTGGGCTGTGCCAGGATAGATAATTTGATTCTCATTTATCAATGAGGCAACTGGGGACCAGAGATGGGGAGTGACACAGCCAAGATCACCAGTCAAGATCAGCAACAGCCAGTTAGAGGCCTTGCTTGCCACAGAGGCACAGGTGATGTCAAGAGAGGAAGAGGTGTCTCCCAGGAATGGAAGGATGGTCCTGGAAAAGGACTCTTTCCAAGTCACACAGCATGCAGCCATGGCCTCGAGACACCAGGGATGAGGACCCAAGAAGCCCTCTAGGACAGGGCTAGCATCTTCTGTCATGTCCCCTACGAACAGAAATAAATGCATGGTATAGCCAGAAGCCAAGAGGACATGGGTGGCAGTGAAACCCTCACCTCTTTCCAGCTGTTGTCCTGCTTCTCCAGGTCTGAGTGCTTCAGGACCCAAGGGTCAGCAGCCTTTTGCAGCTGAACAAGGACAAGAAGGGTGAGTCAGTGGTGGGCAGGGGCTCGATTTGAACACTCTGCTGAGAATCCACAGTTGGGATCACGAGCCAGCTTCTCAGTAGTAGCAGCTCTGAGCCACCCACCAAACACTGGAAAATGGTAACAGGAGGAAGTACTCCTAAGAGTCCTTAGAGGTAGAAGTGTATCTAACAGGACCTCCTGCTATTGCTACATTAATCCACCTCACGTTCTGGGAACAGACAGATCAGCTAAGTGGCCCCAACTGAACATCATGGTGGCTATGGAGAGCCCTTCTCAGTCCTCACTGTGGCCCAGGAAGTTTATAATTGTAATCCCATGAAAAGTTCTTGGAGCTGGGAGTGGTGGTGCATGCCTGTAATCCCAGCACTAGGGAGGCTGAGGCAGGAGGATTGTTGTGAGTTCGAGGCCAGCCTGAGCTACAAAGCTTAAGGCCAGCCTGAACTGCATAGTGAGACCCTGTCTCAAAAAGAGAAAAAAAAAAATAATAATAATAAAAGAAGTTAGGGCAGGGGAGATGGCTCAGTGGAATAAGCACTTCCCTGGCAAGTACATGGGCCTGAGTTCAATCCCTGGTTCTGCCAAAAAAAAAGAAAAGAAGTTATTGGAATTCTAGTGAGTTAATTCCAATCTACCACACCAGTGCAACCCACTGTGAGAATGAAGACATTAAGGCATATCTGCTGTCATGGGGACCCAACGGGTCCTAAGTCCAGCCATGGTGATGGCTATGTGGAACAAAGGCCTCGACCCAGGGCCCGAACCCAGGATTTATTCATTCAAGAAGAAAGGCGTGGCTTGAGGATAAGGGACTGTGAGAATGGCGAGAAGTAATGAGTGCTATGAACTGGGCTAGGTGGGAGGCCTGCATTCACCTCTGCAATATGCAGAGAAGTATATGAAGATGGCGCTTGCACCGGCTTCTCCACAACCTCAGCCTGAGCGCTGCCATCGCCATCATGCTGGGCGCCGGCCTCCGCGGCTGCGCGGTAGCAGCCGCTGCCGTGCTGTGCCCCGCGCCTTCCCACACCCCACCGCGGCTCCCAGTCCCGTCGCCGCTGTCCAGGCGGCTCGCTGCTATTCCCATGGGTCACACGAGACAGATGAGGAGTTTGATGCTCGCTGGGTGACGTACTTCAAGAAGCCGGACATTGATGCCTGGGAATCGCGTAAAGGGATGGATACGCTTGTTGGCTATGATCTGGTTCCAGAACCCAAAATCACTGATGCCGCTTTGCGGGCATGCAGACGGTTAAATGATTTTGCTAGCGCTGTTCGGATCCTAGAGGTGCTTAAGGACAAAGCAGGACCTCATAAGGAAATCTACCCCTATGTCATCCAAGAACTGGGACCAACTCTGAATGAACTGGGAATCTCCACTCCAGAGGAGCTGGGCCTTGACAAGGTGTAACCCACAGACGGGCTTCCCCCTCAAGGGTTTCTTGACAGTGCTACTTGATTGTAAACAATCGCCTGGAAATGCTGATGATAACTTATTACCTTATTTGAACAAGTTTTCCTTTATTAAGTACCAAGCCATGTGATGGCAACCTGGACTTTAATAAATGGAAACAAGTTTGAACCAGAAAAAAAAAAAAAAAAGAAGAAGTATATGAAGATAGTAGCTAATGTTTTGGGGTCTGTGCCGCAGCTCTAATGTATAATCTTTTAAGCCTCAGGAAGTGATAGCCTCTATCTCAAGGTTTGATCCCAGCCGACAGTGTGGAGCGCTGGCCCTTCATGCTGCCATCCTGGCTCACACAAGGGAACAATGTAGTGTCTGGGGAAACAGTGCCTGCCATCCTCAACCACTACCATCAGCACCTCAGCTGGACTGCTATGTATTGCTTAAAGCCAACAGAAAGGATAAGGGAAAGTCCTAGCCAGCTCTGTATGTATCACTACAGGGAAGCAGGCTCAGGTTCAGCCAGTGGAGATAACTGTTCCTCCTTCAAGGACAGTCACCCAGGTGGTCCTGCACGGGTGGCAAACACAAACTCCCAGGAAGCCAGGCATTGTGGCTCATTCCTGTAATCCCAACACTCTGGGAGGCCGAGTCAAGAGAATCCTGTATTCAAGTCCAACCCGAGCAACTTAGTAACCTGTCTAGCAAGAACCAATGTTCAAAATTTTAAAAAAAGGGGGCTGGGGAATATAGCTTCATGGGAAGGCCCTAGGCTCAATCTCCAAGACTACAGGAGCAAAAAGAAAAAAGAACAAATATCCAAAGGCTCTGCTGCTGCACAGTGGTGGCCATCACCACGGACCCTGGCAGTCCTGCCTGCTGGACACAGAGGTGCCCTGGACCCCCACCCACTTCTGTTTGCTGTATCTACCTTATTTGTTTTACCCTCACAGACACCACAGGTGAGGTGGCATAACTCTGATTATTTCCATTTCGCAGAGAGTAAGTAGTCAAGATTGAGTGAAGAGAGGAAACCTGCCCTGGACTGGGCAGCTGAGTGAGCAATAATGACAGTACAACTGTGTAGCTGTCCCAAGGTATGGTGCCCTTGCCCCCATCTGTGCTCTGGGTTCATATTTCCAGTGCTACAAAAAAAAAAAAAAGTTAAAAATAAGAAAGAAGTCAAAGAATAAAGCACAGCAGCGTGGTAGGTGGCAGCTGGGTGCATAATGTGAACTGTAACAGTCGACAGTTATTTTGACACTCCTAACCTGGTTTGGCTTGGGGCCCTGATTTTCCAGTGAGAATGACTCTTGGCTCCTCCCTCTTGGTGCCTGCCTGGGTCCTGGCAGGCCCCAGGGGTGGGCACATGATCTATGATCCTGGAATCAGAACCTTGTGGGAAAGAAACTCTTCACTGCATTTTCTGAGATGTATGATCTGAACATGAAACTATGGTGGTAAAAAGAGTAAGGCTACCAGAGAAGGCTTGAGACTGAAGCAGAAAGATCTACTCTTGGAATGCCTAGATCCAGCTGTACCTGAAACAGAGTCTACCCAAGCTCCTTGCCAAGCAATACAAGAGATGGGACCTCGAGCTTTTCCTGTAGTGACCTCTTGCAGATCAAGTCTTGTGAGCTCCAGCCTCACCTGGCTTAGGCGGTTCTGCAGCTCCTTCACCTGCTGCTCTGCCTGCTGCTTCTCCCCCTGCAGCCGCTCCACAAGCTGCAGCTTCTCCTGGCTCCAGTTGCGCTCGCTGATCTGCAGCTGCCGTGTCAGTTCCATGACTGCACTGTAGGACTCGGCCAGAAGGTGCTGCTGCTCGTCACGCTCCCTCTGCAGGGCTGCCTTCCAATCAGGACTTGCCCGCTCTCCAGTCCCTTTCCCAGCCTTCAGCTCCATCTGCGGAGGAAGGCAGCCAGGCAGTTGCCACCAGCAGACTAACCCGCTCTGCCCGCTCCCTGTCCTGGGCCCCCAGAAGCCTTCGGTGCCCTTCCTGCGCACAGCATCCAGTAAGAGCCAGGGAGTTGCTCCTTCAAGACAAGCTCCATGCTGCAGGCCCTCTGCGTCCCCGTGGAAACTTGGCCACAGAAATACATTCTCTGGAGGGAGAGGTCTCAAGTGGTTATGTGTCCCATGTCACAGAGCAATAACATGGCAGATGCTGCTAGTTTTTGCTTCCCCTGGTATTTATCAATTCTCACTAGCAGTACAGGTTTTGGTTGATGGGGGACATGTTTTATCTCCCTTCCTAAAGAGCAAGGCTCCTGCCTTGTCCCCCACAGACCCTGGGAAGGGAAGGACACATGTATTCACACATGCACATGTGCAGTCACAGTGCATATGTGTGGGAACCACTTCAGTACAACACGACTGCTTTCTTGGCCCAAGATCAAGAAAATTCAAGAGCCAAGGTCTCTCCAGTGCTGGAGAACATGGTTGGGGATGTTGATCCCGTGGTGCTGGTGAAAGGCTAGGAACCCTGGAATGGGGGTCTTGGGGGAGCAGCAGGAAACGGTGGTGGTAAAGAGTAAAGTTACCAAAATACACAGGTGGGCAGATGCTAAGAGACCTGCAGGGAGGCTTAGGGAGGAGCAGGGGACCGGGAAGAAGCCAAGAGCTCGTGAGCACCGCGAGGAAGGTGCTCCTGGGGCCACGGGGGACGGAGGCTTAGGGAACACAGCACAGTGCCACTGAGTGCCACTGAGTGCCTGGACAGAAACTTAACTCCTCTGGGCTGCTTTGTCATCTGCTCTGACGAGTTCATCAGGATGCCCGCCTCCCAGCGCCTAGTGGTACCCAAGAAAGCATCTAAGGCAGAGCCAGGCCGGAGCAGGTGGGGCCAGCACCTCCTCTTCGCGTGGGCACCCTTCTCGCACCCTTCTCACGTGTCAGACCAGAGCAGGTAGCAACCTGCCCCCAGGCATGCAGCAGACACTGAACTCGCTAGATCCTGAATAAGGTGCCTGTGGGGCTACTGGGCTGCTGGAGGTGAGGCTGTCAGTTTGAGTGGATGGAGCAAACCAGAGCAAGAAATTAGAGCTGGGGATCCCTGAGGATAGGGAACAGGATCCAGGAAGTATGCACGGGATGTGCACAGGTACACACAGGCCCAGAGGCAGTCTGGCCTCACCATGAGTCCAGAGTATTGCAGACTCGCCTGTCACTCCTCCAGCCTCCTTGCCTGGCCTGTCACTCCTGGTCCCTACTCTGTGACCCTTGCTGTGTGGTTCCAGGCAGGTTTCCTGCCCTCTCTGGACCACAAGGTGAAATGAGTGGGGTCTATCCCTCCAGAAGCACTGTTTGGGCATCCAGCTCCCAGGTCTGGCAGCTGAGAGCCTCGCTGAGGGGAAGCAGATGTCCCTGCCTGGGGTGGCGCTCTCACCTGGGCGGTATGGCTCTTGAGCTCTGCCCGCTCTGTCTCCCACGTGGCCTTGGCCTTGGCAAATTGTTGCTGCAGCTCAGTCAGCCCCCGGTGCTCCTCCCGCAGTAGCCGGCACAGCTCCTTCAGCGTCACCTTCATGTCGGCCAGTGTCTTGACGTACTCATTGGGCTACAGACAGAGCAAGGCTGGGTGAGGGGCTCTGGGGGCTGGGGCTCAGAGAACTTGCCCAGTCCTGCCTGCTTTGTACACAATTCCTGCAGTGACTCCACCTCAACAGAGCCAAAGAAGCTCACTGGCCCCGGGCTTGGAAGCCTCCAGGGTGTGGTGTGCCTTTCCCTCTCAGTCAGCACCTGCCTCTGACCCACTGCACAAGCCTCCCAGCCGGGCGGACTTCTCTCCTAGCCCTTGACCTCTTTTCCCACCCATACCCTTCTCTCTGTGAGTAGCTCTGGAAATCTGACCCCAGTGAACTCTGAACTGTGACACGATTTGAGAGTTCTTACTCCCAGACCATAAAGGTCCCTCCCTCATGTAACCCTAGCTTGATATCTTTGCCCCAACCATGTATATACTCCAAGCCACAGCCAATCCCACATCTCTGCAAAGAAAGAATGGTCTTCTCTCCTTTCTTCTTTAGGCAAGTTCCTACTCATCCTTCAGTACCCACTACCTACAACCCGTTCTCTGTGACATTGTCCCCTATATGTCAAATAGAATTAACTGCTTTCTTGCCTGTGACCTTGCAGTCCACCATGTCACTGCCCTGTCATTGCCCCGGGATAACTTGTGTGTTCCACAGTCCTAGGCAATGGGTAGCCAGTGACCAGACAATGCCGTCTCTAGCTCCAGGGCCCAGTGCAGGGCTGGGATCAGAGGAGGAGGAGGTGATTTTTGAGTGGACAGGATTGGGGAGGGGCTGAGGACGCACTGTGTTTTGAGTCCAGCTGTCCCCCGAGCAAGATTTGTTGTCAGAGTGCTGGGCATTCAGTTCCTCTTCCTCCACCAGCAGGTACAGCTCCTTCATGCTGTTGACCTATGTTAAAAGTCACACTCAGCAAGGAGTAAGTGAAGGTCCCATCTGGAGCTTCAACCTTTGGGGAGCAGGGACACTGGCTAGCAGCCCAGATAGCTGAGGGGCTGCACAGCCAGGCATGAAGGAGGAGTTGGGGTGGCAGCTCAAGATGGACCAGAGGTACCTTGTCTGGTACCTACTTTCCAAATCTCTCTCTTTAAAAAAGGGGGGAGCAGAGAGATGGCTCAGTAGAATAAGTGCTTGCCTGGCAAGCACAAGGACCTGAGTTCAATCCCTGGTTCCACAAAAAAGGAAAAAAAGTCTGTTTCAGCAGTCTCATTGTGTAGTCCAGGTTGCCCTTCAACTAACTAGGTGGCCCAGGCTGTCCTTGAACTCAAAGCAATTCTCTTGCCTCAGCCTCCCCAGTGCTGGGATTAACAGCCAGGTGCCACCATACCCAACTGATTGACCAGATATTAATCTTGACCCTTAGGAACAATCCAAGGCCCACGAGCACCCCTCAGAGTTACTCAGAAATAAGCACACTGCCACACTGAGCCAGGGTGAGCACGTGGTTGGCCTAAAGGGGCCACAGCCCCACTGCTGTGATGACAGATGACAGTGACCAGGGGTTTGGTGGGCGGCGCACTGCTGACAGATGCTGGACAGGAGTCCAGGCCCACCCAGCCAGAGCAGCACAAGTGTTCAGGACGGCAGCGAGGCAGAAGGCAGGCACTCCTGGACTGGGCGCTCTCCATCATCTGTTCTTTCAACAGCCAGTCACCGGACGTCTACCCCATGTAGCCCTGGGAATCCATCAGTGAACAAGACAGGCAGAAAGCCTGCTCCCCTTCCATTCCAGGAACAGAAAAATATAGGTGTAAATATTTAAAAGATGTGAATTGTTGTTCAGTATACAGAAGGTCATATGGTGACAGGCACCACAGAGAAAAAGAGGCAGTGAAGAAGGGAGGGTGTGCTGCATGGGGCCAAAGTACCAATGTACACCAAAGGGGACCCCTGGCTGGACCCCGAAGGAGGTCTGTGGATGAGCCGGGGAAGAGCTGGAGGGAGAAGCCAGGGGGCCATGAGAGAGGCTCAGGGGAGCCAGGGAGGGGTTGAGGCAGAGGAGTGACATGGAGCTCAGTCTGCTTCACAAGGTTGCTCTGTGCCGGAACACATCCAAGAGGAGTACATGGCCACACTGCCCAACTCTGCGAGTGGCACGGCTCTTCCTGGCACCCCAGGGGTTCAAGGTGCTTGGTGGAGGGGTATGCGAGCAGAGGGGGGGACCAGTTAGGGCAGTGATCCTGTCAGGGAGTAGCAGGGACAGCTCAGGTCCTAGAGAGAGAGCTGGGGCGATAAGCGGCCAGATCACCTGAGGTGTGAAAGAGAAGAAGGTGCGCCACAGCCTCTGGCGGGACAAGGACACCGTCACGACCTACAGGAAGAGCAGGTGTCTGGCTTCTGACATATGGTTTCAGAGCCAATTAGACATCGACTGGATCTGCCACATAGATGATGAAAATCTAGGCTTCATGAGAGACACCCAGGCTTTTACAACTCCATGTCCGAGAAAGCCTGCAAAGGAGTCAAGGCAGGCACCAGAGAGATGTCTTCAAGGGCTAAGCCTTGGAGACTTTGGTTTTGTTTTTTATCTTTTGAGACAGTCTTGCTATGTGGTTCAGGCTGAACTCTGTATATTGACTAGGCTGGCCTCGACTTCTTGGTGATCTTCCTGCCTCAGCCTCTGGAACGCTGGAATTACAGGCATGTACCACTATCCCTGGTAGGAGACTCTGATCATAAGAGATGAGGTCAGGGAACTGGGGCTAGGGATGAGGGGTAAAGCATGCACTTAGCATGCACAAAGGCCCGAGTTTCATCCTTAGCACCACCAAAGAAAAAATACAAATGAGAGGGCCGGGGAGATGGCTCAGTGGAATAAGCACTTCCCTGGCAAGTGCAAGGGCCTGAGTTCAATCCCTAGTTCCACAAAAAAAAATAAAAATAAAAATAAAAAATAAATAAAAAATACAAAGGAGGTAAGATAAGGAACCCCCCCCCAAAAAAAGGAACCCCTGAAGGAGGAAAACAAAGAGTATGGGGTCTTAGAAACCAATTAAGGAATGATCCAAATGTCATATATCTGGGAAGATAATGAAGCTGCGATGTGGGATGGGGGTAACTGTGGGAATCTGCATCCAATTCCAACACTGGTCTCGAGATTACTCCCTCAGTCTTTGGATGGCCTTCGGTGACACACCCAATTGCCCCTGTGAAGTCCTCAGGGCCAGGGCTGTTGTGTTCTTGTTTTGTACTGGGCATGGAACCCAGGGCTTATGCGTGTTAAGCACACACCCCAGGCATGCTTGGAATTCAAAATTTAGGATTCTGGGGATTTAAGATTTAGAAAGAACACGTTTTCCACAGAGAACTTACCCCCAAGCCCCGGGGCTCTGAGGCTCATCCCCCACTCACGCACACTAATATTCCCCTCAAGCAGCCAACCAAGTGCTGTGTTCTGCCCCACTTATCCCACCCTCTTCACCAGGCCCAGGCCCAGGCCCAGCCGTACCTCCAGGAAGTCATCCCCCTCGTTGGGCAAAACCTTGCCCTGCCGCCAGCGCTTCAGGAACCACCTGAGCTTCATGAAGAGCAACAGGAAGTTGTGCTTGAACTGCTGGGACTCCTGTACCAGAATGTTCTTCTCCTGGCTCCAGAACTTCTGCTCCAGCCTCCGCTGTAGGCTCAGACTCTGCAGCTCAAACTCTCGCCTTAGCAGGGCCCTCTGCTGGTCCTCCTTCAGCTGCAGGGATTAGAAAGGCATTCAAGGCTCCCACGGTTCCCACCCACTCCCAGCAGAAGGGAAGTGGTCAGGGGCAGAGGGCATGAGTGGGAGGTACCCTTTGGGGATCCCTCACCAGGATCCCACCACAACGTCCCATTCCACCTAGGGAAGAGTTCCACAAAAAGCAACAGCATCCCCAATCCAAGTCCATGGAGAAGCTGCTAAATCAGCTATTTGTGACTAAATAAATCACACAACCAGACCCTGAGTACTTACTGGCTCACAGATGTTTCACACAAAACCTCACACTGCAGGAAGAACTGGATGGCAGGGACAGGCAACCCACGTGGAGGACGCCAAGGTCAAGAGAATGCATGAATATGCAGTATCTTAGGAAGCCATGCCAAGTCCAGGATACGAGAAGCCCAGCCCCGCTACCCCTTGAATGTATGACTGTGGGCAAAGTACTGCAGTTCTCTGGCCTGTTTTCCAGAGGGAGGAAATCAAAGGGCATAAAGCACACAAAGTGTGTTAACAGGGCCTGGCACACTGAGGCTCCCTACATGCTATCACAGTGCCTAATGGAAGACCTCTTCACACATGGGAAGCCGAGGGCCTGCGAAGAAGCAGGACTGGCCCGAGGTCACCCAGATAACCAACAACAAGTCCAGGACTCCAGCCTGGCCTAGCTAATCCAAAATCACAGCACAGTAACCCCTTCCAGGGCATAGGCTCACAAGACGCGGTTCCCCCTAGCATTTTCACCTGCTGAGGTCCCAGGGCACTGAGGGTCCTGCCTTCAAGTTTTGTTTTGTTTTTGCAGTGTTGGGGATGCTTTGCACACGTAAGGCAAGATTCCACCACAGAACTACAAGCCCAGCCCCTCTGCTTTCAGTTTGGGAACGGCTTGCAGGTGCATCCCTCACCTGGACCATTTTCTGGTTGAAGCTGTCAGCCTCCTCCTTCCGTAGCTGCCGCTCCTGGGAGAGCTGCTCCTGCAAGCCCCGGAGGCTGTCATGGGCCTCGGCTAGCACTAGCTGCAGCTCCTTGATCTAGGGTGGGGATGCGGAACAGGTAAGGAGCAGGGAGAGAGAGGACAAAGAGGATATGGGCAGAGGTCAAAGCATTAAAGTGGTACGGGAACAGCAAGTTGGACCCACGTACCCCTTGAGTACACCTAAGGCACAACAGGTGTCCCTCCTTGGTGGGTGGTCAGGACAAATGAAACAGTGCATACTAGGTCTATCTACTGTTATGCTCCAAGTTGGTAATTTCTTTGATATTCATCTGAAGATAATAACATTGTGAAAATTACAGTAAGTCTGATTCACAAAGATGTTCACTGTCTCACTGTTTTGTTTTGGTTTTGGGGGTGTTTGTTTTTGAGGTAAGATCTCACTATGTAGTATTGGTTGGCCTTAAACTCGATTATGTAGCCCAGGCTGGCCTCGAACTCATGGTGATCCCCCTGCCTCAGCCTCCCAAGTGGTGGGATTATAGGTGTGTGCCATCATGCTAGGCTCGCTGTTTTTCTGGTGGTCTTTCGTTTTGTTTTTGATGGTACTAGGGATTGAACCCAGGGCCTCTGTGCTGAGCTGCGTCCCCAGCCCTTTTTTATTCTGAGAAATAAGAAAGGGTTTTGCAAAGTCATTAAGTTACTCAAGCTTGTGATTCTCCTGCCTTAGTCTCCCAGAGTGCTAGGATTATAGGCGTGCACCACCACATACAGATAAGTTTTATTATTTGTTTATCACAATGGAGTCTCATTACATTGTCCAGGCTGGCTTCAGCCTACTGGGTTCAAGCAGCCCTCCTATCTCAGCCTCCAAAGTGCTGCAAGTAGAGATACATGCCATCCTACCTAGCTAGTATATAACTGCAAATTAAAAAAAAAATTTCAGGGGCCTGAGGAGATGGCTCAGTAGAATAAGTGCTTGCCTGGCAAGCAAAAGGGCCTAAGTTCAATCCCCAGTTTTGCAAAAAAAAATTAAAAATAAATAAAATAAAAATTTCAGTAGCAAATCATGGGATTAAAATATATTTAGTGGATCTATACATAATGTAAAAATCCATTCAACTGTATACTTAATGATACTGCCCTTTGTAGTGTGTATTGCTATGTTATAAAACACAGGAAAACACATGCTCTGAGTGTAAACATTAGTAAAATACATGATGATTGCTTGGTACTGACTTTCTGCTTTACACCTTGATACAATCCTACTTAGTGAGTTTGTTACACTTATTTGTTGCTTTCAATGACTATGTGGTAAGATATTCAGAGAAAGATAAAAAAAATCCACATTTTCTATAGGATTTGGTATTTAAAAGTATTTGTAGCTAAATAGGAAAAAAACTAACCTTTTCTTTCTCCTAATACTGGGGATTTCCAGCCCAAGGTCTTGAACACACTAGGCAGCACTCTAGCCTGGAGCTACAACCCTAGCACATTTTTATCTTTTTTTTTTTTCTTTGAGATAGGGTCTTTCCCCGGCCCCCATAGGCACCTGTTTAGACAAATGCAGGGACTGGGGTTCGATCCCCAGAACCCCAGGAGGAACTGGCCCCATGCCTGGGGGTGCTAACCTGGCCACAGAGACCATGCATGGTGGTACACGCCTATAATCCCAGTGCTGGAGAGGCTGAAAACATGAGGATCACTACAAGTCTGAGCTGTATAGTGAGACCCTATACGAAATATATAAAAAAATAAAACCTTCCCAGTCATGGTAGATGTCACTCTATAAAAATAAATAAATAAATAGGTAAATAAACATGAACTATGTGATCAATAATGATAATTTGGTCCTGGAAAGCACACTGACTTGAGGTATGTCTTCTGTACCTGTTTTATGTTAAAAACATGGGCCGGGAGATGGCTCAGTGGAATAAGCGCTTCCCTAGCAAGCACAAGGGCCTGAGTTCAATCCCCGGTTCCACCAAAAACCAAACAAACAAAAAACCAACTGTACCAGGCTTGGGGTAGAGCTCAGCGGTAGAGCACTTACCCAGCATGCATGGGGCCCTGGGTGCTGCACAAAAACAAAATAGCCTGCACATGACTAACCCCACTCCTTGGGGAGTACGAAGCAAGAAGATTCCAACATAAGCTCAGCCCAGGCAATTTGGTGAGTTAGTGGGACCCTGCCTCAAAAATTACACACAGGGAGGGAAGGAGAGAGGAAAGGTAGGTAGGTAGGTAGGTACCTAAGTAGACAGACAGACAGGCAGGGCTAGGGTATCCCTAGCACCACAAAAAAATAGAGAAAACAAAACAAAACCTTTGTAGGTTTTATCCTCTCTGGAATGTTCAGCTCAATTCTTCACAATTGTAACTGTTCCATAAAGAACAGCTAAATAAAACAATAATTGACTGCATGCAGGAAACAATTTTCTCTATAAATGCCTATAGGAATAGGTCAATTTCCTTTTCTTAAGAGAATAACAACTGAACAGCTCCTTTTTTTCCATATGCTGGGAATCAAGCCCAGGGCTTCATGCATGCTACGTAAGTGTTCTACCACTGAGCTACACTTTTTTTTTTGGGGGGGGGGTGCTGTAGAGTGAACTTTGATTGCACATGACAAGCATGTAAGTTACATGTAAGTGTTCTATCACTGAACTACACTCACCCTTGGCTTCCATTTTTTCCCTATGAGCCACGACTACTTTGGAGCTCAGAGCACCTCACAGGTGCAGGCAAGCCAACCCAGGACATAGCAGTCACCTTCCCAAGGAATCTTGCAAGGAAGGGATGCCAAGGCTGGGGAGCCCTGGGGAGAATCCGCCCAGCCCACACGACCCTTTTCCTGCTCCAGGTTCTGAAAGAAGCACTGAAAAGGCTTCTACATAGGCTGGGGAGATGCTCAGAATCACCTCGAATCCAAAGTTTAGAGAACCTATGGTAGCAATTATCATCCTCCCATGTCACAGAGGAGAAAGCTGGGGCCAGACCTTAAGTAAGATTTCTCATGTACTCAACTTTTCCTACAACCCTGTGAGAGATTTTCATTTTGCAGGTTGGAAAGCAGAAAAATCAGAGGTGAAGTGACTTATCTGAGCTCCGGCAGCCAGTGTAGAGTGGGCCCACAATTGGGGCGCCAACAGCCTAATTATACAAATTAGTAATTCCATTCAATGACATAAATTATTATATTTCTTATATTTTCTTTCTTTCTTTTTTTTTGGCAGAACCGGGGATTGAATTCAGGCCCTTGCACTTGCCAGGGAAGCGCTTATTCCATGGAGCCATCTCCCTAGCCCCTTTTGTATTTTCTGATTGGAAGCTCATACAGAAAAAAAATCAGTTTCTTAAGATGAGGCTATAAGTTTCTTTTGATTAGGCCACATTAGGTCCAAACTTCCTTATTTCTTTTCTCATTTCAAACTCAAAAACTCACCCTCCATAGATCACTCTGCCTTTGGGAAGCCCCAGCCACTTTCTTCCCACACAACCTCTCGTGTGACTAGGGTTAGACCCACCTCAGAGGCGTAAGAATCATTGTCTTCAGCTCTGTAAGGCCTGAAGCTCCAAGAGGAGTCAACCTTAGAGTCCAAGTCGCCGGTGCGGAAGGCCTCTCGGATTCTGGGCTCCCATTCCGGAGGGTCCCTGAAGTCAGGGGGCTATACCGGGAGGCAAGGCAGAAGGAAACAAAGACAATCATGGGAGACACCAAAGGATTGCCATATACAGCTCTCAATCCAAGCCTGCAGGCTCCCAAAGAGGCCCTGACCACTGACAGAGGGGGGCCCCACATGGATTTACCTTTGCAGTCTCAACAGTCAATCCTTACCCTGCTAAGGACCAGAGCCACCATTCAGTATTTGTTGAACCATTCAGTATTTGTTGAAAAGATGAATGAGCGCTCAAGTAGTGAGTAAAACTGTTTTTATCAGTGTCTGTCTTGTGCACAAACCCTCTGTCAGACACAGCTAACCAGCCTGTCATGTGTATGTTCCTACCTTATTCCTACGTTAAGAAGAACCAAGAGGAACACTAAACATGGGGGCAGACTGCTTAAAAGAGCAGGACCAAGCCAGCTCTCGGGGCAGGAGTGAAGAGCCTGGCATCACGCTGCCGAGCAATTATCGGAAAGCCTGAGCTGACTCTCCCGGCAGACATGGATAGGCCCCAGCTGCTGCTCCCAGATGCAGACCCTAGCTCCCGAGGCTCTGCATGCAGCTGTCCCCCTCCTCGCCCACACCCCTGGACACACCACGTTCCTCTCGCCTCTGATGGGAGCTGCCCGCAGGGTCTAGGGCAGGTCCCCTGGTCAGGATTCCACTTATCTTTCCTTCAGATCCCTCTGCTCAGCTTTTAATTTCACATTTCCTGGCATGACATTCTGACTAACTCTTCCCCATTAGACAATAAGGGCCTTAAGAACAGAAATTCTGTCTGGTTTTGCTTATGATGCTACCTCCAGCACCAAGCACAGCAAATGTGCATATTATATGTGGCTTCATCATAGCAAATGTACACGTGAATAAACTGCATGAGAAAAATACAGTTCAGTAACGGGAAGTGTAAGGGGTGAAAAGAAAAAACATGACAACATATGTACGGGAAGCCTTCGAAGGGCAGCTCCAAGGATGGCATATTCTGGATCTTTGCAACCAAATGCATGTCCAGTGTGTGACAAGTGAGCACCTGAAATGTGACTACTGCAACTGAGGAACTGAATTTTTAATTCTAAGTAGTTCTTTTTTTTTGCGGAACCAGGGATTGAACTCAGGCCCTTGAGCTTGCCAGGGAAGCACTTATTCCACCGAGCCATCTCCCTGGCCCCTATGTAGTTCTTTTTTTTTTTTAATCTTTTTGAGACAGGGTCTCACTATGCAGCTCAGGCTGGCCGTAGCTCACTTTGTAGCTCAGGCTGGTCTCGAACTCATAACAATCCTCCTGCCTCAGCCTCCCAAGTGCTGAGATTACAGGCCTGTGCCACCACGCCCGACTAAAAAGTTTTTTTTTGTTTTTTCTTTGGTACACAGGGTCTCACTATGCAGCCCACATTCATAGTGATCCTCCTGCTTTCTGCCTCCCTAGTGCTGGGATTACAGGCGCGCCACCACGCCCAGACTCTGGGCTCCAATCGCTGGCTCAGCGCACCCGAAGGCGGGGCCAGTGCGGCAAGCGGAAGCAGGGATCGAACCCTGGCCGCTGTGCTTACCTAAGCAAGCGCTGAGTCCGCTGAGCTATACCGCCGGCTGTAGTTCTAATTAGCTAACCAATTAATGTGGTACAGGTATGGAACCCAGGGCTCGCTAGGGAAACTTCCAGCCACTGCGCCCCACCGCAGTGCCACATGTAGCTGCTCTACACAGCGCAGCTCCTGACGACTGGCAGTAGTACCAGGGCTGGGGACGGAGCACCCACTCCGTTCTAGAAAATAACAAACTAGTGGTGCCAGTGGGCTCTCATCTTTCTCAATCTTTTTAAATGTCTGTGTCTCCTTTTGCAACAGGACATGGGCTGGGGGGGCATCTTCATTATTTTCTCATGCCAGAAGTCTGTGACCTAGAGAAGGCCGAGTGTTTGTTTTTGTAAATGTGTTTGGTAGAGGGTCTCGCTACACAGCTCAGACTCGCAGTGATCCTTCTGTTCTCAGCCTCTCCAGCGCTGGGATTACAGGCGTGCGCCCCCACACTGGTCTTGTTGGTCTGCTCAGCATGCCTGATGGTGGCGCTGGCATGGTAAGCAGGTGCTTAGTCCACTGAGCTGTATCACTGGTCTGAAAGCTGAGTTTTGAGACAGGATCTTACTGTGTAGCTCAGGCTGGCCTCAATCCTCTTAAATCAGCCTCCGGAGCATGGGAATCAGAGATGTGAGTCTCCATACCCAGCTAAGCATCTTGCCTTTACACTGAAACCGATCAAAAACTTTAAAAAAAATGCTTAAAATTTTTTTATTACAAAAGAAATAAGAAAAAACATAACCTCACAAAAAGAGGGCCTTGAAATCAGTATCTATCCATGGTAAATGAATATATAATTTATGGTACCCTTAGTCCACAGGCTTATACCTAATAAGAATAAAGAAATTTTGCTACTCAGAACAATAAACAATGCTAAGTGAAAGCAGCCAGGCCCCTATTTTATAGCATTATGAAATATTCCTATAGTCAAGCAAGTTTGAACTATAGGATTATTTTATAAAGAATCTAGATAAATCTAAATCAAGAGAGGAGCTATCTTTGGGAGCAGGGACAGTGACTACAGGGGAACGAGGGGACTCTCGGGGCGCTGGTCTTGTTCTGGGGGTGGTTTCACAGCATGCTCACTGGAAATGCCAAAGGCTACATACGGCTCTGTTCTGCATCTTTCTCCTTGTCATGATTCAGTACAAAGTTTATATAACATGAAAGTCACAGTACCTGTGACTGGGATGTCTTACCTGGAAGTCTGAGCCAAGGTCTTTGGCCAGAATGAGCTCCTTGGAGGCCCCTTGGGAGCCCAGGGCAGGCAGTGGGGGGAAGGGCTCCGGCTGCTCCTTGCCTGAGCCCCCGAGGACTGAGTCTGCTTTCCGGGTGAAGGCGTTCAGCTCTTGCTGGAGCACGCTGAGCCTCACCAGGAGGGCCTGGATGAGCTTGGTGTCCCTGGGGCCCTCGCTATTGTCAGGGGCCTCGTGCAGCCGGAAGTCAGCACAGTCGTTGTCCAGACAGAGTCGGAGGCCTGCTGAGAAGCCGTTGGCATCGGCCACCAGAACGTCGATGGCCTTACTGACCAGCACGGCCTGCTCTCTCAGCCCCGGCAGCGCCTCTGCCTCTCGGGCCTTACAGAGCCGGCCTGAGTAGGCCTCGTGGGCCTCACCAAGGGGCGCAGGCACACACTGGGCAGAGTCCCCGGCCTCGGCATCTGTCTCCAGCATGGGACGCGTGCTCTGGCAGGAGGCAAGGTCACAGCGCTGAAGGTTGGAGAGCAGCACCCGGTTCTCATACTGCAGCTTCTTGACCTTCCCGCTAAGCTCACCGATCTGCAGCTTGGCCGCCGCCAGCTCCTCTTGCGAGGGCTCACTGAGTACCGAACAGCTGTCCTCTGACAGCGTCACATCCAGCTCATGCTCCGAGCGGTACTTGGCCAGCTCGTTCAACAGCAGCTTGTTCTGGTCCTCAAGCTCAGCAGACGAGCGCCGCAGCAGCTCCGCCTCCTCCTCCACAAACTGTAGGTGTCTCCGCAGCTCCGCCAGGCTCTCTCCACACTCACTGCCCCCCAGCACAGAGAAAGCCAGCCGTGCCTCGGGGCCCCCGCAGCCACCGCTGTGGTCCTTCATGTCGTCCATCTCAGCCCGCAGGCCTCGGTTCTCCACCTCCAGCTCCACGATGCGGCGGCTGAGCAGGTTGGCCTCCTCCTCCACCAGCTTCAGGTGCACCTTCAGCTCAGTCTCACGCGAGTGGGGGGCATCTGCCAGCTCCTCAGCTGACAGGGCAGCATCCAGGTCACCGTAGAGTGAGCGGTACCTGAGCAGCTCCTCCTTCATACTGTCATTCTCCTTGGCCAGCTTGGTGAGCTTCTTGCACATCAGAGCCGACTCCTCCTTTGCAAAGTGCAACTGGCACTTCAGGTCTGCGCTATCCTCCTGGGGTCCAATGGACACAGGGTAGACATCAGCCAAGAAGGTCAGCATTGGCACAGTCCTAGCCATGGCATTGGAGGGGCACTAACTACATACTAGGAAAATGGGGGAACTAGACACAGCCCAGGCCTTAAGGAAGTGGGAGGGCTGGGAAGCCACTAAAGGAACAATGATTTATTTTTTGAGATGGGGTCTTGCTATGTATTTCAAGCTGATCTTGAGCTCACTATGCACCCTAGGTTGGCCTCAAACTCATAGCAGTCCTTCTGCCTCAGCCTCCCAAGTGCTACGTTTGCAAATATGTGCCCCCACACCCAGATACTGTACCGAGGGTGGAACAGCACCCAGAGCCTGCAGTCTGAGAGCAGGTGACAACTGTTCCTGCTACTACTGCCACCACTCCCTTCAATGCACCCAGAGCTTCATGCAAACTGTCACTATCTTCTACCACCACCCTAATAGTTTTCCCATGTCTAAGATATATGGGAATAACTACCTTGGCATAGAGTCCCACTACGCAGCTTGGACTCACAATCCTCCTGTTTTCAGCCTCCTCAGCACTGGGATTAAGACATGCACCACCACACCAGGTCTTGGTCACTGGCTCCGTGTGCCCAGCAGTGGGGCCAGTGCAGCGTATAGTGCCAGGGATTGAACTCTGGTCACTGTGCTTGACTAACCAGGTGCTTAGATGCTGAGCTGTCTCACTGCCCCTAGTCATGGAGGATTAAAAGGGATAGTGTACTAAAAGTGCTTGGTGCTCTGCCCTCGTTAGGACCACTAGAGCTGAGGCTACTCCATGCCTTGCCTGTGCAACATGCATCACTTATCAGATTCTTACTATAGATACACAAGAAAGGGAATGGCAGAGACTGGGCGTGGTGGCGCATGCCTGTAATGCCAGCACTTGGGAGGCTGAAAACAGGAGAATCGCTACAAGTCCAATCCATGCAGTGAGACCCTTTATACTCTGTCCTAAATACATTTAAAAAAAAAGAGGGATTGGTGAGGAACTTGAGTCCAGAAAGTTAAAGAGAGCCCAATTCTAAGGCAATCAAGTGACAAAGCTCAGGTTTTGATTCTCGACCATTGGATTTGGTTGTCTGGGGCCCAAGGGAGGCAGAGCATGTGAGAACCCCGGGCTCAGAGTGTGGTTTTAGGAAGTGCAGTATGTAGGGGAGATAAGACAAAGAACAAGGGGAGGACAGGGTGGAAGCTGGGGCGGGCTGAGCATCTCTGGGGACTCCCTGGCTACATGGAGTTAGGCTAAGGCCTTTAGCCTACAGCCTGCCCCCAGGGCTCCCAGGCAGTACCTGTGCAGAAGGCTTCCTGTCTGTCTTCCCCAGGGAGCGTGCTCCTCTTTTCTTCAAGGAATGCTGGGGGGGGGGAAACAGAAACAACAGTTCCCAAGGGTGTCACGCATCCAAAGAACAGTCACAAGGCCTGGGGGGATCTTAAAGGCCCCAGCCTAGCCCTGTCCAGGCCTTGACCTACACCCACTGCTGAGCCAGAGGGGTCAGGAGACACCTGGTGGGCAGCAAAGAGGGACAGCACAGAACTTGAGATGACTCTGAACAGCCTGCTCAGGGCTCCCGCCTCCTGCCAGCCCCACAGGTGACTCAGTTGGCTTGGACCAAGACTCTGAGATCTGGGTTTCTCTCCTTGCTTATCTTTCATGTATTCATCAGATTTCCTGAGCACCCATCAAGTGCCATGCAGTTAGGAACGCATACTGTGTGCCAAGACGGTAAGGGTACCGACAAAGAGGTGGCTGCCGCTCCTCAGCTGGGACACTCACTTCCCCAGACGTAACCTTGACCTGAGGCACCGGGCCAGGGACGCCCACTGGCGGAGCTATCCCGTCCAAGTCACATGCCTTCCCTGGCTGGGCTCCACGAGCCCCGGTCCATGCTCCCTTGCCTCAACCCTAAACGCCACCCTCACTCCGGAGCGGTGTGACTCTACTTGTCACGCTGCCTGAGTCCTGGACCAGGACAGTCACCCAGGAAGATGAGACTTTCCTAGACCTCCGAGGACTCCTGTCCTCATGGAGCCGACACATTGGGAGAACTTGAATTCAAAACAAATGCTAGTAAATAAGATGGATATAGGTATAAAAGTTACACAGCAGACTTAGAAATCATCACAACAGACTGATGACAAACAAGATTTAAAATCCTGAAGAGTGGTCCGGGGAGATGGCTCAGTGGAATAAGCGCTTCCCTGGCAAGCCCAAGGGCCTGAGTTCAATCCCCAGTTCCACAAAATAAATAAGTAAATAAAGAGCCGGGCGTGGTGGTGCATGCCTGTAATCCCAGCACTGGGAAGGCTGAGGCAGGAGGATTGTTGTGAGTTCCAGACCAGCCTGAACTGCATAGTAAGACCCTGTCTCAAAAAGACTAAATAAATAAAATCCTGAAGACTGTCAGGGCGATAGCGTGGAAGTCTAAGCACCTGCCTGGCGAGCGCCAGGACCTGGGTTCAATCCCCAGTGCCACATGCTACGCCAGTCCCAGAACCTTGGGCGCATCAAGTTGTCCACCAAAATCGGGCATGGTGGTACATGCCTGTAATCCCAGTGCTGGGGAGGTTGAGGCTATGAGTCTAAGCTGTGTAGCGAGATCCTATACCAAATGAACAAGCAATAAAAGATTTTTAAAAATTAAAAAAGAAATCCTGAAGGACTTAGGGAGTGAAATGGATACACTTAATTACACAGGCAAATTGTACATGAAAAAAAAAAAAAAGCTAAGAAAAGTAAAACATAAATAACAAACTGGGCTGATGTCCTAACTATGTAAAGAACTCCACAAACAGACTTAACAGAACAACAAACCTATAGGAAAATAGGCTGGCGATACGAAACAGTTCTCAGAAAACTGCAACCCTAAGATGCTCAAAACTACACTAAGGAACCCTTTGTCCTGTACCAAAATGACATTAACCCAACCCACCTGACAATGTATTAGCTGATGAAGCTCTGGAGAAAGAAGAATGCTTATTTATTGTTGGTGAGAACACCAAATGTCCCAAGCCTAAGGGAATTTGAGGAAATGCTACAATAATCATTACTGAAGTTTTTTTTTGTTTTTTGTTTTTTTTTTTTAAATCACTCAATTACAGTTGTGATTCCTCTGAATACTTCCTCCCGAGAGAGCGCTGACTCATGCTGCCTGTGAATGAAACCACTCTTGGGTTGCTTTCTTTTCTTTCTTGTCTTTCTTTCTAAACAGGGGATTGAACTCAGGCCCTTGCACTTGCCAGGCAAGCAATTATTCTACGGAGCCATCTCCTGGGCCGCAATTTTTGAATTTCTGAAAAAACTTCCACATGATAAACACACACCCAGCCTCACCTCTCTCCTTCCACTCTAGGAGGTGAGCCACTAATCTAATCCAAGATCAGAATCACTGATCTAATACAAGCCCCATTTTACTGAAACACCCACACTGGAAAAATGCAAATTAAAGCAATGCTGAGATTCCGTCCCACCCCACCAAGAATGGCTATCCTCAAGGAATTAATTAGCAGCAAGTGCTGGAGGAAGGGCTGCGGGCGAGTTGGTGGGAGTGCAGGCTGGCACAACCACCTTTCTGAAAGGCAGTGGGAGGGTTCCTCAAAAACAGAACTAGAGGTTCCATCTGCCCCAGACATTCTGCAAAAAAATCGATATTCCCCTTCTTGGTAACTTCCTGAAAGAATTAAAAGTGTCATACCAGTGATGTATGCAAACCCATGTTTATAGCAGCACCGTTTGTAATAGCTAAATCTTAGAAACAGCCCAAATGCCATCAACTGATGAATGGATGGAGATGTGGATTTTTTAAAATATGATGGAGTACTACTCTGCCATAAAGAATGATAAACTACAGCCATTTCTAGCTACACGGATGCACCTTAGGAGCATACTCCTTTTTTTTTTGCAGAACCGGGGATTGAACTCAGGCCCTTGGGCTTGCCAGGGAAGCACTTATTCCACTGAGCCATCTCCCCAGCCCCAAGAGCATACTCTTAAGAGAAATAAATCGGACACAAATGTGTAAATACCTCATTGTTTCTCAGATGTAAGAAACTGAAAGTGTAAATAAGGACCAAATGCATGATAGATATTGTGAAACAGAAAATGTTCAAATGGTAAAGAGAACTAGGATGGGGAGGGGGAAAAGAAAAATAATGAGAAGCCGGGCGTGGTGGCGCATGCCTGTAATTCCAGCACTCGGGAGGCTGAGGCAGGAGGATTGTTGTGAGTTCAAGACCAACCTGAGCTACAAAGTGAGCTTAAGGCCAGCCTGAACTGCATAGTGAGACCCTGTCTCAAAAAGACAAAAAAAAAAAAAAAAAAAAAAAAAAAAAAAAAAAAAAAAAAAAAAAAAAAAAAAGAAAAATAATGAGAAAAGCAAGAAATGGAAACACAGCTTTCGTAAATAAGCAAGGGAAGGAGGATGGAAGGGAAGGGCGGGGAATGGAGTAAAAAGAACCAAGTTACATCATGTCTAGGTACAAATTCCCCAAGATGCATGTGATCATTATGTATATCTAAAATGTACCAATAAACTTTTAACTAAAAAAAAAAAAAAAAAAAAACAACCTGAGATCCACACACTGAATCTCCAGGGATCTCTCCTCTTCCTGAATTCTCACCTTCTCATCTATGATACTGAGTTGTGGGTTAGGTGCACAAAAACCCCTTACGCTATCCAGTTCCCTGAAGAAAGTGACTCAGGCTAAGCCAGGGGTCTCCAAGGGCACGCAGACCAGCGAGGTCAAGGCACAGCAGTGACAGAGGCCTGAGAGGTGGTGGGAGGCGCCTACAGGTGAGGTCTCTGCGACTCCTGGTAAGGAGTAACCAGCAAAGCAAAACCTACAACCCAAGCATGTCCTCCAATGGAAGAACAGATAAACAAGGTGAGGTCTCTCCACACCACTGGAAATTGTTCAACCGTAGTCGGGCATGGTGGCCCTTGCCCGTAATCCTAGCACTCAGGAGACTGAAGCGGGAGGATCAGTGTGAGTTCGAGGCCAGCCTGGCTACCAAGCGAACTGCCCTGCAAAATCCTGTTTCGAAAAAAGAAAATTGTTTAGCCACGAAAGGAGTTTACTACTGACACATGCTACGACAAGGCACCCGGAGAACACCATGCAAAAGGAACAAAGCTGGGCACACATCACACGGCTTCACCTCCATGAACTGCCAGATGAGGCAACTCCACCTGGCACAGAGTAGATTAATGACAGCAAGAGCTGAGGAAGAGCGGAATGGGAAGTGACTACAAACGGGTGGTTTCTTTTAGGATTGACAAAAATATCCTGGAATGAGACAGTGGTATTGGTTGCACAACTCTTTGAATACAGTGAAAACTACAGAACCGTGTACTTTAAAAAAAGATTAACTCGGAAAAAGAAAAAGATAGACTTGGGCCAGGGGTGTGCTATGTAGCACAGGCCTACAACTGTAAAATAAAAAAAGACGAACTTTATAAACTTCATGGTATGTGAACTACATCTCAATAACGGCTACTAAAAATAAACCTGACGACCTCTTGTCACCATTACAGAAACACACTCATGTTTCCCGTAAGGATTAGCACGCGGGTGGGGATAAGGTGCGCTACAGCAGGGGCTGGCACTGATCCCCTTCCACCTTATGTATTTATTTCACTTTTTACGTTTGAGAGAAAGATGGGGAACATAGTCTTCCAGAGTTTTTCCTTTAGAATTGTTTTAATTGGGGGACAACCTGTTCAGGCCCCCCTCCTGTCCCTCTCTCTGAGAGGAGCTTTCTTTACCTCAATAAATATATTCTGCTCATAAAAAAAAAGAACTGTTTTAATTGATTTTGTGTGTGTGCATGGTGTTGGGGACTGAACCCGGGACCTTTGTGTTGAGCTACATTCCGGTTTTTGTTGTTGTTGTTGTTTGTTTTTTCTTTTAGACAAGTTCTCACTCAGTTGGCCAGGCTGGACTGGATATTGGGACCCTCTCACCTCAGCCTCCTAGTGTGTTTCAAATATGGGCATACATGATTGTACTGATACAAAATTTTTCAAAAAAAATCAATTGAGGGCCCGGGGAGATAGCTCAGTAGAATAACCATTTGCCTGGCAAGCACAGGGTCCTGAGTTCAATTCCCGGTACCACAAAAAAAAAAAAAAATCAATTGAAATACAAGAACACATTTTCACTGTAAAGGTACACTGAACAGATAAAGTCAAAATGCCCCCTTTTGAAGCTTCTGGGATCCTAGCCTCCCTGAGGGCCTTTTAAGAAGCTCCCTTGGATCTCTGGCTCTGTGTTTAAAACACAGAAATAGAGGGTGCTGTTTTGAACTTTCCTTCTTATGCTTATTTGGTTTTGTGTTCTTTGATTTTATAATAAGCACTTAGGCAGAAGAAAACAAAACATACAGTGTTTTAAAACACACACACACACACACACCCCAGTCTTCACCCATGCTATGTGACCCCACACATTACAGAAACAGTGCACACAATATAACTAAATCTTTTTTAAAAAAAAAAAAAAAAACAGGAGTGTGCATTGTCTGAGCACAGAGAAAGACCTGGAAAGAGAAAAGGCACACTGCTAATCAGGCGTGAGGCAGAGAAGCAGAAGCCAGCCAGGTGCCAGGGATGGCTTTCTTACGTTAGGTACGGGTTTATTGGTTCTGCCACTTCTGAGTAGATGTCACATTCACATGGCTCAAAATTCAGAGCACGAGGAACACAGAGAACGGAGCCCCAGCTCTCCTGCCTCCAGGCAGCCAGTGTAACCAGAGCTGCTGCTGGTAACCTTCTGGAAAGGTATGCCAGGCACGCATTTATGTGCTTCAGTAAGGACACTTCTGCTTCTTTTGAGCTTACATTATTTATTTTTAAATTACATATACGCACACATTAAAATATGTTCAGGCAAATAAAAACTTTTGAGGAGTACAATTTGCCACTCAGATAGGGCTTCTTCCCAAATGCTGGATGATTATGAGGCTTTTTTCCTTAACAGTTTACTGTACTTTCAAATCTTTCTCTGCTAAGTGTGCACCACCACCTGTTGGGGGAAAACGAAAGGCACAACTTGCTTTTTAAACATATTTTCCCACAAGGAGTCGTTAAACACTACTGAGGCCACGAAAAGGTGCAAGAGAGCTGAGTGGGCTGGACCTCACCACAAAGCAGCAGCGTGGCAGGAAAGGAGAGGCCAAGCGGCCGCTCAGCCACGCAGCCATTCGGCCTTGAACTTGACCCTCCCCCTCCAAGTCAAAGCGGCTTGGGCTGCCACATGGCTCTGTGGCTCTGGAGGGAAAACAAGGCAGGCTCAGAGAGCACAAAGACCTCCCTCCCCACTGCAGGACAGCAGCTGGCCAGGCGGATGGGGGATATGCACCCCTCGGGGGAGCCAGGGTCTGTTAGAACCCCTTTGTGGAGCCCTAGAGGGGCAGATGTTCGGGCCCTGGGCCCCTGGAGGAGGGGATGGGAAAGGAGCTGTAAGGCCCAGGAAAAGACGCGGGGCAAGGGCACCCTCTTTGGCCTGACAGGCAGCAGGACCATCCCCACCGGCTAGCAACGCGCAAGGCCACCTATGAGCAGCCACTGCGGCGCCTCTAACCAGCTCCGGGCTGACTGCTCCTAGGAGAGCCCCGAGCTCTCTTGTCCCGGGGGACCTCAGCTGCCTGAGAGCTTTTCCGAGGGGCTCTCTGTCCCCCAGCTCTTTCTATGCTGCCACAACTCAGACGCCAACCTTCTGAGGCCCAAAGACAGCCTGCTGCTAAAGCAGCCAGGCAGATTTTCACCAAGAGGGGTGAACGTGTGCAGGGAGGTCTCCCTGAGAAGTCTGAAGTGTGCACAAAATCCATTCCAGGAAGGACGTGATGTGGGGGTACACCTCAGACTGAGGCTTTCGTCCTCCGGAATAGCTGAAACAGCCAGCAAACAGGCTGTGTGGTTCTCGGTTAGGGAAACATCCCTTAGGGAGAGGTAGCCAAAGAGCCCCAAATCAAACGTCACCTCAAATATGTGGCAGTGCCCACTGCAGGCAATGGTTTGCAACACAGCTGCTCCTTCTGCTGCAAAAGGCAGCTCAACACAGAGCTCTTCTTGAGGGGCACAGGAACAACTGACTGAGCTAGGCAAGGGCTCCTCCGGGTCCACAGCCAGTGCAATGGCTGGGATGGCAACGATAACACATTCTGTTCTGCACTGAAGAAGCCATGACTCCGTGCTGAACACCGTACCTGCTTGTCTCATTTCAATTTCATAAGCACCTCTGCAAGTAAGGACAAATATTCCCATCTTGTAAATAAACACAGAACTGAGCACTTGTATGGTTTGCTCAAGGTTATAGCCACTTGCCTTGAGCAAACCACATAAGCAAGGATTCAGGCCTGGGCCTGCGCTGTCCTGAGCCTGGGGCCTGCCCTGCAGCACACAGACCATGGTTAGGCTGCATGGAAGATGGCAGAACTAGGACCCGAGGCCCAGCAGCTGGGCATCATGGCCCACACTCTTCCTGTGACAGTGGGTGGGAAATCTGGATGAGGGGCCTATACCAGGCAGGGCGTGTATTCATTAGACTGAGTAAATTCTTAAAGGTTCTGAAAAGACACAGGTCCTAGCAAAGCACCCCCAGAGAGGACGTGGAAAGCAGGGGCATCACTGTAGGAGTCAGAGGGAGCTGAAGAAATGCAGAATCTTGAGTTTCAGTCCTATCTTTGTCTTTGCCCAGCCCCACTAACAAACGGCAATTCAACTCCTAGATACATGCCCAAGAGAACTGAAAACACATATTCATGGAAATTTAAATGTGGAAGTTCGTGGCACCATTTTTTTTACAATAGCCCCAAAGTGGAAACATTCCAGATGTCTATCAGTGTATGACAAACAAATATGATGTGACCTATCCATACAATGGATTATTATTCAGCCATGAAAAAGAAAGAGGCCCTGAAACGGCACTCAACATGGACAGCTAAACCCTGAAAGCTTTGTGTTAAATAAAAGAAGCCTGTCACCGAAGATCACATATTGCATGATTCCATTTGAAAGAAATGTCCAGAACAGACAAATCCACAGACGCACAAAGTGGCTTAGTGGTTGCCAGGAGCTAGAGGAAGGAGGAAAGGGGGAGTGATTCCTAACAGGTATGGGATTACTTCTGAGGCGAATGGAACGTTCTGGAATTAGGTCACGGTGATGTCTGCTCAGTAACAAAGGAAACCAGTGAACACACTTTAAAACGGTGAATTGTAGAGTCTGTGCATTAAATTACAATTTAAAAGCAGCCAAGAGTCTGGGGATGTAGGCCAAGAGTAAACCATTTACCTAACATACGAAAGTCCCTTGGATTCACACACACACACACACACACAGGAGTCAGAACCTACGCAGTGGAGATACCAGCCTCCTGCATATGGGAGAGGGGAGGGCTAACGCACGTGGGGACCCCTGCACACGGCTGGGAGCAAGGCCTGACAGAGGTTCCAGCTCAGACATGGCTGCTACCTTACAGACGGACGCATCAACACGGACCCTGGCTTTCTTCCTAAAGTATCAGGATG
>PVKA01013476.1:0-54888 GCA_004027165.1 Ctenomys sociabilis | reverse complement strand
GACAGTAGACCTCTGTCTGATTGCTTATTAGTTAGGATTTTTTCAAAGTTTGTGGGTTGTCTTTTCACTCTGTTGACAATTTCTTTTGACATGCAGAAGCTCTTTAAGAAGAGTTGATCCCATTTGTTGATTCTTTCAAGAGCTTCCCGTGCGAATATATGTTTGTTCATGAACTCTTTACCTACCCCTATGTCTTCAATCTGCACTAATGGTGGTTGGACAGGATATTATGTCGGCTTTTAGTGCTATGGTCATCCACTAGGTAAATACTTATTGAATTTTTGATATAAGTCAGCTGTAAAAAAACCTGTAAATATAATATCATGTATGCACCTTGTACAATACCAAAACGTTATGAAAACAGTTTGCAATGTATTAATTCATCAACTCTGTATGGTTAAGGTGTCTTGAAACTGTCTGATTGACATTTGTATTTTAATAAAATAAAAATAAATGGAAAAAAGTTTTTAAAAATGTAGTCTTTCCATTATGAATTTTAGTTGATCTTTACCATCCTCCAATAATTATATTTATTCTGATATCACTATCAATTACATGTTATCAAAAAACTTCTGAGAATTTAACTGCTATCTCAAAGGCTTTCTAGTCCTTTCCAGAGTCACTTGAATAGAAATTATAAATATCAGGGTGGAAGTTAATGCAATTGAGACTAATAATATACACAGATTCAATGAATCAAGCAAGGATTTGATTATTTTCTTTTTCCACCCCATCAGTCAATCTTAGAACCTCATTTGCCAAGCAGATGCTGTGCTGATGAGCTGTATCTCCTCTGTAGGAGTTGGTTCTTTCAAAGGATATTCCTAAAAATGAGAAAACCTTTGCCAAACTTACATAGTGAGGAAGTAAAAATAACTCTATGAATACCATTGGAAATGAAAAAGTCAAAATTGCAATAGACATTGCTGACTACAAGAAACAATTTTGAAAATGTTTATTCCTACCTCGTCATGGTGGTGCATTTCTGTAATCTCTGCAGAAGGACCACGGTGTGTTTGAGCCCAGTCTCATCTGTACAGTGAGTTCAAACCAAACCCAAACAGTGAGACCATGTCAAAAACAAACAAACAAACAAACAAACAAAAAAACCCTTGTATTCCAATAATTGGAGAACCTGGAAAGGAAATGGAGAAATTCTTAGACATACATTAACTGTCAAAAATTGAACTAAGAAGTTATAAAACCCACAAAAAAATCTGTTAACAAGCAATGGAATAGAGGAAGTAATAAAATCCTGACCAAATAAGAGAAGCCAAGGACCTGAAGAATTCACTAAAAAATTGTAACAAACCTTCAAGGAAGATCTAGTGTCCTCAAAGTCTTTAATGAAATTGAGGGGGAGAGCACTACTACCATTTTTCTGATATCAGAACCAGAGAAGGGCTTAGCAAAAAAAGCAAAATTACTGGTCAATCACTTCAATGAATTTAGAATAAAACTTCTTCAACAAGACACTGGGGAAGAAAATGCAATAAATTATTAAAAAGATCATATGGGGCCAGGCAGATGGCTCAGTGGAATAAGCGCTTCCCTGGCAAGCACAAGGGCCTGGGTTCAATCCCTAGTTCCACCAAAAAAAAAAAAAATAAATAAAAAGACCATATGTCGTGACTAAATTAACTTCATCAGGGGCTCAAAGATAGTTCACTGCATGAAAATCAATAGGTAGAATCCATCAGAAAAACAGAAGCAAGGACAAAAATCACATGATCATCTCAGAAGACCCAGAAACAGCCTTTGACAAAATCCAAAATTAATTTAGACAAAAGTAGATGTTAAATGAACTTATCCCAATTGGATAAAACCTATTTATAATGAACTCATTTTTAGCATAATGAATAAAACTGAAAATATTTCTTTAAAATCAAGAACAAACCAAGATAACCACTATCATTACACCTGCTCAATATATTGCTGAAAATACTAGTGAAAACAATTAGGCACGAGAAAAAAAAAATAAAAAGGATGTGTATAGGAAAAGAATTCAAACTCTTTTTCACACAGATGATATCATTTGCATAGAAAATCTTAAAGGGTCCACCAAAAGATGTTTAGAATAAATAAACAAATTCAGCAATATAGCAGGATCCTAAAATCAAGAACATAAATCAATTGTGTTCCTGTATACTGACAATGAATATGCTGAAAATTACATTAGGAAAGCAGCCCTATTCAAAATAGCTTAAATATTAAATACCTAGGGCTTAGCCTAACCCAAAAAGTGGAAGAATAATATAGATAAAATTATTGTACTCTGCAAAATGATATTGCAGAGGACATCAGAAAATGGAAATATGATGCTTTTTCTGGATATACAGCACAAAAATAGACAAAATGGCCAAATTTCCAAAGCCAATTTAATGTAATCCCTATCAAATCTCAATCATATTACCAAGATTACATAACAAATAAAAACAGTCCTAGTATTTATAAGGAAACAGAAAAGACCCCAGAGAACTCAGGAAATACTGAACAATGAGAACAAAGCAAGAAACACCACAATCACATACTGAATTTGTGTTACAAAACCGCTGAGAAATAAATAGCATGAGTGGTCGGGGAGATAGCTCAGTAGAATAAGCACTTGCCTGGAAACCACAGCATCCTTGGTTCAATCCCCAGTAACACACACACACACACACACACACACACACACACACACACAGAACAGTATGGTACTGCCACAAAAATAGGTATAGAAATATATTCTCACATCGTATACCTGCAAGGCCTTCTAAACAATTCCCCATTGTGAGTTCTTGTTTACTGTAAGTGCAAACTAATTTTACAGGTAATACTATATAATTTATGAGAAATGATTTTGCATCTGATTCATATATACACTTTTTTCTGACTGAACCAAATAGGATATGCAAATTAAATCAATGTCAAATGGTATTATACTTTCTGTAATAAAAATGTGCAACTTGAGAGCTTGGCCAGATAGCGCAGTGGACTAAACTCCTGCCTAGGCAAGTGTAGGGACTGGTGTTTGATCCCCAGCAACACGTTTTCATGCTGAGCCAGCCACTGAGACCAGACGTGGTGGTACATGCCTGTAATCCCAGCTCCCAGAAGGCTGAAAACCAGAGGATCATTGCAAGTCGAAGCTGTAGAGTGAAATCCTAGACCAAATACATAAGTAAATAAATACATAAAATTTTTAAATATTTGCACTCAGAAAGAAAAAATAAAACATAGCTTGAATATTGAAAAAAAAATAGGTATAGAGATCAAACTGAGGTTTCAGAAACTCAGGTAACTTCAGGGGTTTTATGTTTGACCAAGTACACAAATGCTGAAGGAAAGACCTTCTTTACACTGATTGATGGTGTTTGGAAAACTGGCTTTGTATATGCCGAAGTTTGAATCCAGTTATGTATCTCTCATTCTATTCTAAAACAAAATCGAAATGGATCAGCAGATTTAATACAAAAATAAAAACACTGAATCTGCTGGCAGATAAAATAGACAGACCTCCTATAAGCATAGGCAACAACTTTCTATACAAAACCCCAATAGCATAAGAAACAGTGAGAAGAACCAATAAATGGGATCAACCATTAATAAAATTGCCTTATCATGGAAAAGGAAACTATCAACAGAGTGAAGAGAAAACACGCAAAATAGTTAAAACTTACTAGATACTTCACAGAGAGTACTAATATGGAAAGAGCTTGAAAAATAATTTGACCCCTAAAATAAAAGATCCACTGAAAATTGGACAATTGAAATGAATAGATACTTCTCAAAAAAGTAGTACAGATGGTCAATAGGTACATGAAAAACATTTAGTCATAAAGACTAGAGAAATACAAACCAGGATAACATAGACTCAATATTCATCCAGAAAAATGGCTATGATTAAGAACCCAAAAACCAGCAAATACTGATGGGGGATTGAAAAGATTTCTGCATTGTTGATGCTAACGTAAACTACTGTAGTGACTATGGAAATACATATAGAGATTCCTTTATTTATTTTTCTTTCTGTGTAGCTGATTCAGCTTACTCTAGGGTCAGGCTGGTGTGGCATACGGTGCCAGGCATCATACATAATCCCTAGGCTTGAATAAGGTTGCCTGCACAAGTGATTTAGACGACTGAACTATCTCACCAGCCCCTTAGACTATCTCACCAGCTCCAGACTCCTTTTATTTTTTAAAACATTTAATTTAAATAGTATAGCAATAATTGATATGGCATTAGAAGCAGTAAGCCTTTAGAAGACCAAAATGGCATACATTTCAAACACGGTTTTAGCATTACACATAGCTATCTTCAGTGTAGATGCTGAGTTCACAGATATCGGCATTATAGAGGGTGATAATTCTACCCATTAACTGCTGTTTCAAGAAACCTGATGGAGATTCTTAGGGCCGATGGTTTAACCATCTTGTTTATATAAATACATGGTTTTTCCCCTGTCATATTTCCTAACTGTTCTCCTTTCTCTCTCCTCAATGTTTAAACCTTAAATCTTGCTTTCCATTTAACTGTGTTATACCTTTCAATTTTTATGTCTTCTTTTGAGTTGTTACACTTGAGAGACAATTCACACATGTGGGTCTGGTTTATTTCACTTATATCTTCAAGTTGCATCCACTTATATATGAAGGCTTCAAGTTTAATTATCCTTATAGTTACATAATACTCTGTTGTACAAAAACACCATGTCTTTTTCAATCATTCCTCACATGACAGGCATTTTAGTTGTTTCCAAGATTTGCCTGTCAAAAATTGTACTTCTATAAACATAGACACACATGTATCACTATGTTTCAGTTCTTTTGGGAAAATTCCCAGAAAGGGGATAGCTGGATTGAATAGGATTTCTAGTCCTAGTTTTTGACAAGTCTGCACACTGATTTCCATACTGGTTACACCAGTCTACATTCAGACAAGTAGTGGAGAAGGGTTCCTTTTACCCCTCAGCCTCTACAACATTTGTTGTTGGTTGATTTCTTTATAATAGCCATTCTTTCTGAGGTGAGATGACATCTCAGTGTTGTTTTAATTTGCATTTCACAAATGGCTACTGATGTGGAGCATTTTTTAAATGTATTTATTATTTTTGTGTATTTCTTCCACTGAGAAGTGTGTGCTCATCGCAGACGACCATTTTTGGATTGGGTTTTAAATTTGGGGGTCCTAATGTTTTATAGTTCTTTATAAATTCTGAATAGAAGACCTTTGTCTGAGTGCTTGTTAGTTAAGATTTTTTTCCAAATTTGTGAGTTGTCTTTGCACTCAGTTGGTAATTTCATTTGATATGCAAAACTTCTGAATAAGAGGAGGTCCAGTTTTTAATTTTTTGAAGTATTTCCTGTGCAGTTTGATTTTTGTTTGTGAACTGTTTGCCTACCCCTATGTCTTCAAAGTTCCACCTACTTTCTCTTCCAGGAGATTTAGTGTTTCTGTTTTAATGTTTGGACCTTTAATCAATTTTGACTTTAGTTTAATGCATGGTAATAGACCTGGGACAAGTTTTAGTTTTCAGCATATAGAAAGCTAGTTTCTCCACCACGGTTTGTTAAAGTGGCCATCTTTCTTCGAGTGAACATATTTGGCCCATTTGTCAAAGATAACGTGGCTGAGTGTGTTTATAGTTGCACCTGCATCTTCTACTCTATTCAGTTGATCCCCACGTCTATTTTTTGTCAGTGCTATGCTGATTTTATCACAGTAGCATTGTAGTATAATTTCAAGACAGGAATTGTAACATCTCCTGCTTTGCCTTTGTTGCCCAGGATTGCCTTTGATATTCTAGGTTTTTTAATGTTTCCAAATAAATTTCAGGAATTATTTCTCTAGGTCTGTGAGTTATGTTGGTACTTTGATAGGGATTGCACTAAATCTGTATAACAGTTTTGGGAGTATGGCCATCTTCATAATGTTGGTTCTTCCTATCCAGGAGCAGGAAATATCTTTCCATTTTCTGAAATCCTTTATGATTTCTTTTTTCAGAGTACAGTAATTTTCATTGAATAGATCTTGTACTTCTTTAGTTAGATTAATTCCTAAGTATTTCATTTTCCACAGTGCTCTTGTAAAAGGTATTGTTTCTTTAATTACTCTCTCATTGTGTTCGTTATCTGTGTAGGGGAATATTATTGACCTTTGGGTATTGACTTTGTATCCCGCTATGCTACTGAATTTGTGCATTAATTATAGTATCTTCTGATGGAGTTTTTGGGTCTTACAAGTAGAGTATCATATCTTCTACAAATTATGATAGTTTAACTTCTTTAACTATTATTCCATTTCTTTCTCACTTTTTAATGGATCTAGATTCCAGAACTATATTGAATAGCAGTAGTGATGGAGGACAACCTTGTCTTGTACCTGATTTGAGAGTAAAATATTTCAGTTTTTGCCATTTAGAATTATGTTATCCATTGGGTTATTGTAGACTTTTTTTTTTTATCAGACTGAGGTAGAGGCCATCTTTTCCAATTTTCTGTAGGACTTTGAACATCAATTAGTGCTGGATTTTGTCAAAAGCCTTTTGAGATGATCATGTGGTTTTTAGATTTGGCTCTATTGGTGTATTGTATTACATTTATAGATTTATGTGTTTTGAATTATCCTTGACTCCCTGGGATGAATCCTATCTACTCATGGTCTATAATTTTCTTGATGACTTGCTGTATTTTGTTTGCTAGGAATTCACTGAGGATTTTTAACCAAGTTGAGTGTACTGTTTGCAACTCCCTCAGCATACAGTGTTTTATTTTCCTTGCGAGATTTCTTCCCTAGAACCAAGGATATATTACAGTGGCATGGTGCCTGCCCAACAAGTTTGAGGTTCGGAGTTCAATTCCAGGTACCAATAAAATAAAAAAAAAAAGATTTATATTCTCATTTTCTTAAATGCCTTTGTTATACTTGACTTGGTATTTAAATCTTTTAGCTTCAGAGTTACCTCTTGTGGAAATTTGTTCTTGATCATCGTATATAGACTTCAAATCAAGATATATTGGCACCTGTCAATTATTATAACATTCCATGTTTATTGCCATTTGTCTTCCATTACAGTATATTATAAATTTCTGTTTAGGAATTTTTTCTTTCATGGATGATGGCTTGCTGAGGGTCAGGAATATGTGTTGCTATTATGATCATTTTCAATTTTTTTCTATAAATGTTACATATTAAACATTTCAGAGAATATCTTTGATGAGCTGCATAGATATTGGCTGATCAAATTTGCTCATCATCACAACCAACGATTTGCCTCATTTGACTTACTTGAGCCTGTTACTGTTAGAATCTCATATTTATGGTGTAGGTTGATTTTTGCAATTGTTGCCAGTATCTTGGATAGAAGAAACCAGTAAGATTCTAGGTTTGGATAGGTTCTTTCAGTCTCTTTCTGTAGGTTTTTATTTTATTTCTTAATTTCTTTCTTTATTTTTTGTGGTACTGGGGATTGAACTCAGTACTTTCTACTTGCCAAGCAAGCGCTTATTCTACTGAGCTATCTCCCTGGGCCCTGTAGGTTTTTAAACATGCTTACAAAATATGTAAAATTAATTCAGCCATGTTTCTATAAACATCAAGTATCTGATATCATGAAATCATAACTCCTTGCTGCTTCTGTTTTAATACATTCATACAATATTTTATTTGAGTACACTTAACAGTACCTTGCACCACAGGTATTTTAAATGAGAAATAATATCTTCCTTAATATCCAATGATCCAAATATAAAATACTATCCATCCTTTAGTATTTTCAAAAACTAGAGCTATTATATTTCTCTAAAGAAATTTTGGAACTGTGAAATTAATGATAGTGCCAGAACCACAAATTTTGTTAAGGCCAGGAGCAAAATGGGGAGGGGAAATTTTTAGAAAAGTAACTGCTTATCTAATGAAAACAAATCCGTGGTAAGAGAAAGGACATTGTTATAAATGTCCTTGCTCTGCAGACTAGCAATCTCATTTTTCTTTTTAGAAGGAAAATAAATTCTAAGAGAATCCTTGGAGCAAACAATTTTCTGAATTTTGCTAATACCTGTTTTTAATTCCAAACTCATTTTACCAGACACTGTTAGAAATTCCTTTATTTTTATAATTGTAGTTTTAAAAAGCCTTTGTCGCTCTGTTATTGCTTTACATCTTAGATTTATTCAAAGAATTGTAGGATCTTTGAATTAGACCTGGTCCCTGTCTTCTTTCCTGTGGCTTCCATTCTCTGTTCTATCTTATGTGCTGATCCTTCTGTGAGAACTACTCCTTACAACTTGGCTTCTCTGAAGCTAAAAGTATTTACCACATTCATAATTTCCCTTTAATAATCTAGGACATGATTAAAAGATTCTTGGTATCTATGTGTGCCAATACCTCACAATAAATACATATTTATGTATCACAAATATATGCTAATAAAAATTCAAAACTCATGTTTAATTTAGTTTTAATTTCATTTTATTGTTATTCATAAATATTTATTATACACTTATACATATTATAAGTGCTAAGCTATATTCCAGACACTTGAGAACAGAAAAATATACAAAATTGTCAGTTGTTCAGCAAAGTGGATTAAACACAGGACATTTTCAATGAGTCACATTTTCAGCAGTTTATTATTTGTTATTTTTAGATAGAGATTTAATAAGTTAGTAAGTTGCCCAAGGTGGGCTCAAATTTCTGATCTTCCTGCCTCAGCCTCCCATAATGCTTGGATTGTATTCTTGTGCCACCATCCCATTTATTGTACATATATTTTAACTTTGTTAACATTTATAGTAGAATATTTAAATTACACGTTTTACCAGCTAACCTTTAATATCCATAATCACAATTTTAGCATTTACTATGTTTAACAATGCTTGATATCGAAACATATTAGAATAAGTTCTATAAGCAAGGAAAAAAAAAACTTTAGAATGCTCAATTTCTTTTATACTCAAAAGTAGATTTTATTTTATTTTTTTTAATTTCCAGAAAGCTACATATCGGGTAAATGCATAAATGTAAAATGGAATCAACCTTGCAGGAGAGCAGAAGTAGTTTTGAATTCTTTATCACTCCCCTATTCGCAGTAAGTATTTGACAATTAGCTTAAAGGTAGAATTGTTTGAATATCCAGTTATTTGCTTATTGTACCTTCCATTTATCAAAGAAGTGGTTTTCACAGTATTTATAATATTTAATATTTTAGGGTTCAACAGAAAACTATGTGTGTTGGACTCTATTATCATCTTAATAGATTCATTAAGGTGATTTTTATGTTAACATGGCTGTACATATATATGTATGCAGATAAAAAGATAAAATGCATTATGGGGGGCGGGGAGAAGGCTCAGTAGAATAAACACTTGCCTGGCAAAGTGCAAGGGTCTGAGTTCAAGCCTCAGTTCCATCAAAAAAATGCATTAAGAAGTAAGAGTCCTACATGAAAATATTTAATGTATATATAAATAAATATATATGGAAATGTGTGCATGTATATACATATATATGTGTGTATGTGTACGTGCTATGTACATGCATTTATATATGTGTGTATGTGTTTTTTGTAATTGTTCTGATCTTCCATGGTTGATTGTAAATTTGGTTTCATTGTTCCCTCTCAGTACCCTTTATCAGTTATTCCACTCCAAAATTATTTTATTGTGTTTTACCTTTTGGTTTCATGAACTTTTTTTATAGAGTAGTTTTTCAAAGTGTCTTGAAGAACTGACTTCTTCTCTGTTTAAATATATCTTCTGTTACCGAACTTGTTAAACAACAATGTGTCTGGCTATCCTAAGCTTGATCTTAAGAACTCACAGAGTGTCTTATTGCCCTCTGGCATTAACTGTTCATGTGGAGATTCTGAGACTGTCTGAACTTCTCCTTTCATAGGTGACTTGGCTTTTTGTCTGGATGCCAGAATAACTATCTATAAATTTATACTTAAAAGATTATTGAATCTTTTTATGAGATGCTTAGCAAGGTTTTGCTAGTGGAATCTTTTGATTTCAAGATTCAATTCATGGTTTTACATGATCTTTTAGAAATATAGTTTATATGATTATTAGACAGTTTTATTTTTGGATAGTTTCTTGTGTAATTGTTAGGCTTTTTAATTTTACAATCTTAGCAATATGATTTTCAGCCAGGGAATATGTGACAGTTACCCTTTGTATATTTGAATATAGGTACTGAAATTTTCTTTATGTTTTTCTATATGGGAATAGCAATTTGGTTAGATTGAAATTTTTGAATCTCACTTAACAACATTTTTTTAATTTAGTACAGGGTCTACAGGATCTCACTATACAGATCAGACTTGTAGTGATCCTCTTGTTTCAGCCTTTCAAGCACTGGGATTACAGGCATGCACCACCACACCCAGTCACAATTGTGTCTCAGTGTACTGCGGGGTTGAGGCTGACATGGCATGTGAAGCTAGGGATCAAACCTTGGACCTTACGCCTGTCTAAACTGGCATGTTAATCTGCTGAGCCATCTGGCTGGCCCTCAACAATAGTTATTCTCATTCCTCTTTTCCTAAATGGCAAAAAAATATACAAACAGTAGAAGCAGTAGTATAATGGAACTGGTGTAATCATTATTATTCTGAAAAGTTATTAATATATAATCAATGATTCAGGTAATTATGGAAGAACTTAAATGCATTGGACTTGCCTCTCTGTACATAATTATGAAATGGAAAATATATGCAAGGTAACAGTAGTTTGGAAATTGCACATCAGGTCATCCAGGCTCACAATGCATGTGAAACGGAAAACGAAAGAGGTGAGTCCTGCCTGTGATTTTTCTGACCTCATGGTCTCAGGGTCTTTTTGATGATAAACCAGAAAGTCAGGACGTGAAACAAAAATGATAGATGTTTGTGGCAAAATTGCCAAAACTTTGTGGAGAGAGAGAAAAAGAGAGAGAGAGAGAGAGAGAGAGAGAGAGAGAGAGAGAGAGAGAGAGAGAGAGAGAGAACGAGTGAGCACCTGGTTTCCTGGATACTTCAGGCTCCAAGCTGATAATCCATTTTTCTTTGCAAAAGTGAATAATGCCTAATTGTAAATGAGGTCCGAAGTTTCATGATACTGACCCCTTCTGGAAGATGAAAAAATAGTTTTATCTTACAGTTGGGAGAGGATTAGGGTAAAGAAAGGAGCTGAGTTCTCTATTTAATAAAATTGAGCATATTGAAATGATAAGGTATTACATCTAATTGAATATAATGGTTGAAGAAGTATTTAATAACATGTACAATAGCCATAATAACTTCTGTGATTTGGATGACATGTCTCCCAAAGGTCCACGTATTAAAGTCTTGCTGTCCAGTCCATGACCCTATTGGGAGGTAGAACCTTCAGGAAAGCCTAGTGGAAAGAAGTGCAGTCATTGGAGGCATGTCCTTTAAGGTATATTGGGACCCATGCCTATTCCTGTCTCTCTTTACTTCTTGACTTCCGTGAGGTGAGTAGCTTTCTCCATAGTGCTCACAGCCATGATATATTCCCCTACCACAGGTCAAAAAGTGATAGAATAAGCAAACATGGATTGAAACTTCTTTTAATTTGATTGCCTCAGGTATTTTGTCACAATAACAGAAAGCTAACATAATATCAAGGTAAAGAGAAATACAGCCCTACAGCATTGTACAAAAAATTGCAAGGCTACTTATGTATATTAAAATATATGATATGGGTTATTTCTGAGTAACTAGATAAAGAATAATTAAAATAATTTGGTTTTATGTTTTTGTCTCTACTTTATAAACATGTTCAGTGATGTATTAAATTCTTTGATATTCTTATTTACTGAACAATACCTACTATTAGAATCTCAGAAAATGACAGATGTCCATTGACATAAGTGTACCATACCCTTATTTCTACATACACAGATGAACTACAGACGGACATTGCAACCAGAAAACGGAGTTAGGAGAAGGAATAGGAAAGCAGCTGCGTGTGTGTGTTCAGTTATGAGTCAGGTAGTTAAACGAGTTAAAATATATAGAAGTTATATGTGGTTGGGGGCTGGCATGGGCAGGAACTGTGTTCAGAAATGAGTTTTAAGGTCCCAGCAGCCAGAATTTGGTAGGTCTGTAATGGTAATAAGTATAATCAACATTAATCAAATAGCTCTTGTTTTAAAAATTTAGCATTAAAAAATCATTTATAGAGGTAGAAGCACACATGCAAATTACTAGAAGAACAGAGGATCCTGCTTATCATGCATATATCTAAGCCTTACCGAGTCTCACTTCTGAGTAAGGCTGATACAGGTATCTAAAGGTAGTTGCAAATTGAGAACAGTTGGCAGCACAGTGAATCAGGCCAAGGGATTGTTTTTTTTTTTCTTTGGGGGGGGGAGAGCTCAACACATGTGTTATGTCAATTACGAATTTTCTTTTACTATTTCTACTCCTCCCTCACTGCTGATTTGATAACTAGAACAGTATCTGTCTACAATAGAGCATTAACTTTACTTCACATTTGAAACATTTATGTGTATAGGAAATGAGGTAAGCCACCCTATTGAAAATATTGACTGAGTTCATTTTCCAATGGGTTCCTGCTTTCATATTTACATTTTGTGAAAGTTTTATATCTTAAATGTGTTTCATTTTCATATTATAAGATTTATAAGCCATACGTTTTCAAATTATATCCTCAGACTAGAATTTTCAGATATTTCTGGGAATGCAAATCCTCAAGTCCTACTCAAGATTTAATGAACACTAGTAGTGGGGTTCAACCCTTTGCGTTTCATTTCATAAGCCACAATTTGAGTCTGATGACCACTGGCTTTGAGCCTTGTTATTCAAAGGATGAGTGTTCCGGAGGAGGACCACCGGAATAAGAGCAATGCTTATTGATAACCAGGACTTTGGATCATATTCCAGAATTTCTCAGTCTAACAAAGATCACAGTAGGTGATTCACATGCACCTTACAGTTTGGGAAGCACTGAGACTGTTTTTAAGTGAGCCAATTATTTAGGTTTCCTTAAGTTTTTACTGATTTATGATGGACCCTTGGTCTTTGATTATGTTTCTTTAATACTTTACTGAAGCATGGTATATGTAAAAATTGCACACTGAACATCATATTAAGGTTCCTTGAGTGATAATAATGTCTAATCAGGACTGAGTAACCCATATTGAGAAGATAAAACATTACAAGCTTATGTCCTTAGTGGCTTTCTTCTGTTATCTATTGAAATCATATTTTAATTTTTCTGTTCTTATTATGAGTTTATCTCCACTTGATGTTAAGTTATGCTTGTCTTATGACAATGTAGACACTAAGAATATACACAATTAGGAACTGTAAATGTGTTAACTATCCATATTTCTTTCTTGAATGTGCCAAAGATTTGGAAATTTTTGCCTGCTCCATTTCTTCAATATTTAGCAAACTGCCTAGAATTAAATTGGGCTGATCACTGAACAGGTGCAAAGGGACCTACTTAATAAGCAGAGTATTTCTATGATATCAACATAGCCATAATCTTTGTAGACAAATGAACATGACTTGTTTGTATGCATGAAGCACAATTTTTCTGTTGGCCCAGATGTTGACTAGAAACCCTAAAAGTGAGGGTGTCAACCTGAAAATCTGGATGGAAATTAATGTATTTTTTCACATACAAAAATATTTGTGACTCAAAGGGTAAAAATACTATGTTGTTTAGTCTCTTTTTAATAGATAATAAGCACCAGAAAAGCAGTCCAGATTATGCTGCTCAGGCAGAAAGAACAAAGAGAAGCAATAATCCAATTTATGGGCTGTTGAGCTAAAAGTGAGCTGAAATGTAGAAGTATAAAATGAATATATAAGCCTTTGTGTATTTCCACCTTCAGTATTAAAAAAAATGCAGCCAAACAAGTGGCAGTTCTTTCTTTGAGTAACATTATTTTTACTTATTTATTTTTAAAATTTATTTTTTTAATGTATTTGTTTGTTACAGCTCAGATTCACAGTGATCCTCCTATATTCATCCTCACCAGCATTAGGATTACAGGCATACACCACTATGCCCAGACTCTGGCATACTAGCCCACCCTGGGGATGGGGTGGCATGGCATGTGGCACCTGGGCTTGCCTGAGCAGGCACTTAACCCTCTGAGCTATCTCGCCAACCCAATGTTACTTACAAAATAGAAGAAACAAGCTATTGCATTTTTTGGTGGAACTGGGGATTGAACTCAGGCCCTGTGCTTGCTTGGCAAGCATTTATTCTACTGAGCTATCTCCCCAGCCCCTAAACAAGCTATTTCAAACAGGAAAAATTGTTACTAAGATCTGGACTCTTAAGTTTCATATTAACCAGGAACATAAACATCCCTAAAGACTCATTGGCACAATATGATTAATACTAGAATTCTCTTTGCATAGTTCCAGTGATTTGAAATTCATCACTGGCTAAAACATTCAATGTATTTGTCTCATAATTTATGCAGGTTCTTAAAGGTTGGTATTACTAAGAATCATGAGCCTCACAGTTCTTTGTAACCTTAAGAGAACAATAGCAATGAGATGGAAGAAGGAAGGATGAAAGTTTACCATAGTTAAGGCTAGATTATAGGGAATGATGAAGCACTAGGAAGTCAGGACAGGCAGGCACATTGAATCTAGGGGTTTGTTTTCATGCTTTAAATACTAAAAAGTAGATGGAATATAAAATCTTAAGACAGAGTAACAATCAGTATTTGATTTTAAAGAAAACAACACTGATTAGTGAGAACATAAGCAGTTTTACCATAAAGATGAAGTAAGGATTAGAGCTTTTATATATTACTGGTGAGATTTGAAAATAATACAATCTCTTTGGAAACATTTGGTAAGTTTCTCAAAATATTAAACATTGAGTTACCATATTACCCATAAAGTCTATTCCTAAGATAATTCAAAGCATATGACGTCAAGGATGCAGATGTATCTCAGCAGTAGTGGTTGTCTAGTATGTTCAGGGTCGTAGGTTTGATCCCCAACAATGGAGAAAGGAAAGAACGAAAGAAAGAAAATATTGATCACAAAATTTAGTTCATAGATATACATAGAAGTGCTATTTACAAAAAACCCCAGAATACTCAGCTGTGTTGTGTAGGTGGTATATCGATTTAGTAGACTAAGATTCAGTCACAAAAATGATTGAACTATTGATATGTAGCACAGCATAAATCAGTCTTATTTTTATTTTATTATTTTTATGTATTTAGTATAGGGTCTACAGGATCTCACTACATAGATCGCACTTGTAGTGTTTCTCCTATTTTCAGCCTCTCAAGTGCAGGGATTACAGGTGTGTACCACCACTCCCAGTCTCAACTGCAGTCTCAGCACACTCTGCAAAGCAGGGGGGAGGGACGGGAAACGGCACACCCGAACCCCCGTTCCTGTGCTCTCCTTAAGCAGGTGCTTTAGTCAGCTGAGTTATTTGGCCAGCCCTCATAATTTTTTTGGAAGAACTAGGGATTGAACTCAGGCCCTTGCGCTTTCCAGGCAAGCACTTATTCTACTCAGCTATCTCTCTGGCCCTTTGTAAATCAGTTTTGAAAATATGGTTAAGTGAAAGAAGTCAGCCACTTACAACCATATAGTGAGTAATTTAATTTATCTGAAGTGTCCAGAGCGAGCAACTCCATATTGAGTGAAATTAGACTGGTTGTTGTCTAGGCTGGGAAATGAGATGTTTACTGATGATCAGTATAGGGTTTCATTTTAGGGTGACAAACTCTATTCAATGTCACATTTAATTAAAATGAGTTTTAATCTTGGTTCTGAGATGAAAATATTTGTATAACTCTGAATATACCAAAAGCCACTTAAAAGGGTGTAGTCTTTGATATGCAAATCAGATTTTGGTATACCTATTAAGAAAACTAAAAAATTATGGACTACACTTTGTTATGAAATATTGATTATATCAAATGAACTGTGACTTTAGGGAGCAGTAGAAGTGACATAGAATTCATCCAAACAAAGGCAATATATATGGTCAGGAACTTTGTGATTATACTCACCTGACAGAATACACGTTTTTTAAACAAAGTATAAAAAGTAGAGAAAAGGAGTTCAAAACATGCCTGTAAGGTTCAGGTTCAAACTGCATTAAAAGAAATAAATCCACAAAATTTAACAATTTGTTGAGAATAAAAAAACTAAATGGTCAAGATATTGTAAAAAGTACTTATTTGAACGTGTAGTGAGTTCTGTACATTTTCTAATTTTTTGATGTGATTTTTTTTGGTATTCCTAAGAAAATATCTCAACTAAAGCAGAATGTATGATATATTTAGTCTTCCTCTGGAAATTGGGGATATGTGAGTTACTTAATGATTTACCCATAATCATAATTAATTAACTGTCCCAAAATCATCACTCAGTCCAGGGAATCCAAGACATATTTCCCCAAAAGTTGTAGACCAAAGGCATAGATGCTGTCTTTTCTCTTCCCACTTTCTCATTTAGCTTGGTCTTCAATAATCATGTACAAGTAAAGTTTGTGAAAGACAAGACCGCACATACCCTAATTAATTACATTCACATGGTAAAATCTCCAGAGAAATTTGGAAGAGGATAGTGTGACAGAAAAATTGATGATAATATTAGGAGCATAATTTGGGTCATATATTAAAAGAACCACATGAACTTCTGTATATATGAGATGTACTGGATAGTAAAGATCTGTTAAATCTTCAGTTTACATCAATTATAAATGATAAGGTAGTACTTTTTTATATTTTCACTTTAATTGCAATACTCATTCTTATATATAATTAGTAGAATCCTCAAACTGGATAAACAATTAGTTTTCCTAGACACATTCCTTTCTCAATGCTTAACATTTATTTTGTGGAGACTAAAACAATATGTGGAGATGGGGAATGGTAGTAGCACATATTTTGAAATTCAAAATTAAATGCACCCTTATTGTCTTTTAGATGAGGCAATAGAATTGGAATCTATCAAAAAACACCAATAGAAATTTACTATAATTATTCACGGTGTTGCATTTCATGAATTGAACATTATGGAACATGGTAATGATAGCAAATAGTAATTGTGAATATGTTTTGCATGACTAGTTATATCAACTTTGAGATTACAAGATTAAGCATTTAAAATGGTGATATTTTGCACATTTATTTGATAATTCTCATTATGTTAATTTTTTTTCAGGTGTCTTTTACCTGGCTTGGGGAAGTGGAGGTCATAAGTATTTGTCTAAGTGTTTCTGCAAAGGTAGGAGTGCCCTGGAGCTCCTGTACCCCCAAACAACATTTACAATAAGAGGGGAGAGAGTAGTTAACATGTGTGGTATCTCTGTGCCATTTCCAGATAAGGAATTTAAATATTATGTACTGAAAAACATGTACAAAATATGAAAGATCAAAATATGAATGAAGCAGAGAAAGAAGGAAGGGAAAAGAGATAATTAATGAATGATGTATGGTTTGGGAGATAGCTCAGTGGTCTAAGTGCCCACCTGGCAAACTCAAGGACCCAGTTTGATCCCTAGTACCACATGCCATTTAGACCCTGAATACCTGGGTGTGCTGTGCTGGCCTTGAAACTGGGCGTGGTCATGCAAATTTGTAATCCCAGTGCTGGGGAGGTTGACACAGGAGAATCGCTATGAGTTTGAACAACCTAGTGAAACCTGGTATCAAATAAATGAATAAAAATTTCAAAAATAATGGTGCATTATGTACATGTATCAAATCACCACAAGGAATATAAATATTACGTACTTTAAACTTGTACTAATACATATTAATAAGCAAATAAAAAATGAGAAAGTAGATTAAAATAATGGAATTTTTTGTCTTTTGGAGATAAGGTTGCATTCTACAGTTCAAACTGGCCTTTAAGTCACTTTTTAGCTGAGGCTGGCCTTAAACTCATAGTGATCCTCTTGCCTCAGTTTTTTAAGTGCTGGGATTATGGGCATATACCACCACGCCTAGATTTTCCTTAGTCTGAATACAGTTATTCCCTCATTCTTCCACTTTTTCAAGCAGTTCTTGAAGACCTATTTCATACTCATCTTTAATTGCACAACTACTTTATGTTAGGAATGACCTGAATGGATTCAAGCAATTTAGTTTTATGGCCAGAGCCAGAAGTCACATCATGCCATATCTGATGAATAAGGTGGGTGAAGTCATGCCATCATGAATTTACAGTCATACTTTTCTATTATATGGCACTTGACAGCTACTGAAATAATCGAACTTGAATGTGGAGTTTCTAGCATATATTTTGGCTTATGGGAGTGAAAATGGACAACTTTATGCAGAAACCTTAAAACTTATTTATTGTTATTTACAGTAAGTATATGGACTTAATCTGTTTCTCTATGTACTACATGACTAATATTTTTGTTCTCTTCTGGGAATATCTGTGATTTTCTTTCTTCCTGGAAAGCCTAGGCTGTGTTGAAGGTAACACAACAGATCATCTAAAGATGTACAGTTTATAGAAATTAAAGAAACTGTGATCAAAGGTCAAAGAGAAAAAGGTTTGGAAATGGAGATATAAATTTTTTATGGCAGAGTTGAAACAAGAACGTATAAAAATCTCGAATACTCAAATATGCATTAAATTGAAGAATAAAAAAATACCTACCATCTCAGCTGTTTTTCTCATTGTTGAGACACAATGCCGGATCCTGAAAATTGAAGGAAGAACACTTCATTATAGTTCACAGTTTGTAGAGGTTTTCTCTTCAGAATCACCTGGCCCTAAGGAATGGGTGGCATGGCAGAGGGGATTCACAGAAAAGAAACAATTCATAGTGAGCATAAGGCAGCAAAGCAATGAAGTAGTGGAGAAGCAGTGGATCTCTTTCTGTCCCTTATATTCTGTAAGGCTACCTGCCCTATTAGCTGGAAACACTCACACCAAGGTTGAGCCTTTTCATTATTCACACCCATAGCTATGCCAAACCAATAAGTGGATTAATTTTTAATCACATATCCTTTATCCCAGCACACAAAATTAATCCCAACATCATATTACCTCTGAAAATATCCAATAACCTGTGAAAGGCCCCATCTATGACCACACAAGCCTTTAGGGGGGATATTTAGATAAAAGTTGTAACACCTACAAACTAAAAATGGCCCAAGTACTTGTGGATTCACTGTCAAATTTCAAAAGAATCTTAGAGAATATATAATGTTGGCACTCTTCAAAATGTTTAATGGAATTAAAAGGGAAGCAGTATTCCCAAAGTTACTCCTGGAAGAAAGAATTACCCTGACTCCAAAACTGGAAAAGAACCCAACCAAAAAAGAGAACTGCAGGCCAATCTCGTTAATCAATATAAGTGCAAAAGTCTTCAATTAAATACTGGCAAAGAGAATGCAGAAAGTCATCAAAAAGATAATGCACCATGACCAAGTAGGATTCATTCCAAGGACACAAGGCTATTTCAACATAGGCAAATCAATTAATGTAATACATCATGAAACAGCAGCCAGGACAAAAATCTCATCATCTGAATAGATGCAGAAAAGCCTTTGACAAAATCCAACTTTTATTCACAATAAAATACCCTGGAGAAAATAGGTCTTTTTCACAATCTCATAAAAGCCATCTATGTTAAACCAAAAGCAAACATTACATTACATAGAAAGAAGCTGAAAGCTCTCCCTCTAAAATTAGGAACAAGAAAATATGACCTTTATTTTCAGACATTCTCAATGCAGTTCATTAAATTTTACACAGAGCAATTAGGCAAGAGAAAGAAATAAAAGGGATATGGATAAGAATGGAAGAAGTCAAACTGCATTCATTTACTGATGACAAGGTCTTCTACATAAAGACCCCAAAAGTTTTACTGAAATACTGCTAGAATTAATATCCAAATTTAAAAGCACATCAGGATGCCAAAGTCAATACAGAAAAATCAATAGAATTCCTTTAAATCAATAATAAATTCATGAAAAAAATTGGAGAAATGATAGCTTTCATAATATCTTCTAGAAAATTGAAACAATTAGAAATTAACCTAACCATGGATATGAAAGCCATCCACAGTGAAAACTGTAGTACTCTTATGAATAAGATTAAAGAAGATATGAGAAAATGGAAAGATATCTCCTGTTCCTCAAATAGGCAGAAACAATACTGTCACAATTAGATACAAACCCATACAATCAACCAGACCAGGCATTATGACATGAGAAGATTCATTGGAGACCAAGTGTGCTGGCTGTCTAGCAGACCAAAGGAGCAACAAACAACACAAAGCACATGCCTTTTAAGTTGTTTTGTGTGGGAGGGAGTGTTTGTGGGCTGGAAAGGCTAAGGGAGAGCTAATCTTGGCAGGGCTACTTGGTCTGTATGGGACTTTCAATATTAAAAAAGAGTTTCTAGCCGGGCGTGGTGGCGCATGCCTGTAATCCCAGCACTAGGGAGGCTGAGGCAGGAGGATTGTTGGTGAGTTCGAGACCAGCCTGAGCTACAAAGTGAGCTTAAGGCCAGCCTGAACTGCACAGTGAGACCCTGTCTCGAAAAGACCAAAAAAAAAATAAAAAAAATAAATAAATAAAAAATAAAAAAGAGTTTCTGTGCTTGGTTGCCCAGGTGAAATTCAGGTGGACTAGTGCTTTGGATATGGGTCTGTGTAGGGCCATGGGGGATAGAGTTTGGGACTCGAAAGTATTTGGGGCAGAGTGCCTAGAAAATTTTGAATCCTAACCTATTATTCCAGATTCTGTTTGATAGAAAAAGGTGAATATGTCATCTGGCTATTTACCGCTGAACAGGGGCATTGTAGGCTGAGAGTCTGGATATCAGGGCAAGAAGTTGTCGTCATTGAAAGGGTCTCATTGGAGTACGGCTTGGTAGGAGTAACCTGAGAGAGGCACTTGGTTAAAATTTTGAATTGTTAAACTTGTGGCAGCATTGAGGATGAAAGAAATGAAACAGGGGCATAGCAAGAACATAATAGTAAGCCCTGCAAGGGGCTCTGTAAGTAGAGCAGGCCAAGGGATGATGGAGTTTTGTATACTAAGTTGCCATTCAGTAACAGTAGTGTGACCATTTTGTGATGCTTGTCTGGAGGTGTAGTGAATGAAGTAAGTTTGGTACAAGGGAACATGTGAGGTTGTGGGAAGATGGGAGTTGTAAAAGGGAGACATCAATGGCTAAAGGTTTTTGAGAAGAAGACATTATGTGTGATATTGGGTACAGCTAGGAAGGCCATGAGATAAGGCCTTGGAAAGGACATGCAAAACCAACACTTGGTGAAGTTAGTGGTCTGGGTTAGAAGAGCGCTGGGGGTCAAGGAGGGATTATAGGACAATGGTTTATTCTCATGTAGAAGATAGTGCCGGATATTTCAGTTAGGACAAGAAGGCTGAGGAGGTGGTGAATGATAGGCTGGAGTCCCCTTTGATATTTGGGGGCTACTGGTTATTGGGGAATGCAGGGAAAGGCCTGTCGTATCTCTGAGGCACACTAGTGCATGCATAGCATTTGTAGCATGAGAGGGACTGGATGAATCTCAGAGTATGTGGTTGACAAGTGAAGAAGGAAGGTGGAGCTGGCTGTGCATTGAGGTTAAGTTAATAGGACAAGCACTATGGGGAGAGAGTTGAGAGAGACACGGTGATTTTGAATGAGATCTCTCCCCATGAAAGGTATGGAGCAAGTTGGGTTTATAAGGAAAACATGAATGAAGACAAGTGACTTTACAACTCAGGAAAAACACTATATGTGGTGCAGTGTCAGCGAGAATAGTATTTTAATTGAGATGTCCAGTGAGACTTGGGACTCTGATAAAGATGACTTGATTTGGGCCATGGACCCCAAGTTCTGGTGTTCCTTTTCAGTGGCAAGACCAAAAATGTCGAGTGTTAATGGATCTGGCTATAGCAAGTTTTCCTGTGAGGCCAAGGAATTGTATGGCTTATCCACTCTGTCAGACAGGGTAGTTGCATTTCCAGTGACCCTCGAGTTTGTAGATGGAACTACGTCCCAATGGTGGCTGTAGGTTGGGGCAGGATTGTGCCTAGTGTCCTTGTTTCCACACTTGCCTGGAAGAGCTAAGGTGGCAGCACTGTTTACGCTCAGCACTACCGTGTTAAGGACCTAATTTCATGGGAATCCTTAGTGTTACAGCCATAAGTTGGCACTTGTATATAGTTAAATTTGGTCTTTATTATTGAAGACTTGGAAAATCAGGTTAAATAAGTTTCCTCATGGGGTTTGAGGGCTGAGATCTGTCTTGTTAGCTTGGTGTGAATGTCAAGGGCAGATGGAGATGTAAAATAGGAATTAATAGCAATTGTTTCTTCCAGAGAACCTGGGTCTATATTAGTACTCAATTGTCAGAATTTTATCTGGGTCTCAATCACCTTGAACTATATAGTGTGACTAGAAATGTTTAGGCATTTCTTAACAGCCATGGACATTTTGTCAGTTAAATTCCTATAGAATGTTAATAGATAGTAGTTAAATTTTTACAGAGCAACAGTCATAGATAGCAGTGTCTCATAACAGTCATAAAAGATGATACAATCTCTATTTTATTTAGGCATTTTTAAATGTAATGAAGCACACATGTATGATACATACCACATAAATGTTTGTTAGAAAATTATCATTTGACTCATCACCTCATGTTGGTTTGACATGAACTCCTTATAATAAATATCTGGAGCATAAGAGGAATGTATTTGAACCAATGACCAAATTATTGGGGTGTCCTTTAAGCAGATTACTGAGGGCTTCCTACTGATCTGCAAAGGTTGGCCACCCCTCCATTCAACAATTAAAAGTTCTGTCCAACAATTTCTCTAATTTTTAATGATTTTTGTTTAATTATAAACTAATTTTCACATCACCTAGACCAGCTGGTAACTAAGGAGAAAGCATATTTTTAAGTCTATGTTTTAAAGCTCAAATAAAATAGGAACAGCTGTTTATAGCATGATATATAGACACATAGACAAGACACATAAGAATATCTATAAAATCAGAGTGCACTCAAATATATTTCTGGCCAGGTTAAATTATGGCCTTTTAAGTTTGTAATTGTGATCAGGGATAGCCAAATAGCTCAGCAGATTAAAGTGTCTGCAAGCAGGTTCAGAGGCTGGGGTTTGATCCCGTGACTGTCGTGCTAGCCCTACCCCAACTGCTGAGAGGTAATTGAGACTGGGCATGGTGATATATGCCTGTAATCTCAGCACTTGGGAAGGTGTAAACAGGCTGATCACTATTAGTCTGATCTAGTAGTGAGACCCTGAACACCCTGTAGACTCTTCCCTAAAATACAAAAAAGTCTGTAATTATGAGAAATTAGTCAGAAATTCTGTACGTCAATTAGCAGAGATCTCTTAAAAAGTATTTGAAAAATATAAAAACGTCTCATTTATAGCTACTATAAATTTGAGTAGAAGCAAACAAACAGTGGAATATAAGAATTAGGCACATCACAGTAGAGGTGCACTGATGATTCACAAATCCTGGATTTGCAGGCTGCCAAGCAGGGCGTTCTAAGGGAGAGAGCAGGAAGCTGTAGCTGAGGGGCAGGTAGAGTGAGGGGAGGTGGAGATGAGCGCCAGGCTTGACTTGGGAGAGTAGAAGGGATAAGAGCCTACATTTTGTGGGCTGTTGTCCTTGAACATCACAATGTAGAGGGAGCAAGCAAATCCAGCCAGGGAAAAAGAGATTTTGGGTATAAACTGTAAGGAGAAGATGAAGAATTTGAGAAATATGGGATACTCTAGCAGGTAAGAGACAGGCAGGGGAGAGGGGGAAAATAGAGAAAGTAAAGTATTTCCTCAGCCCCTGAAAGTTGAGGTGTCAGAGAGTAAAGACGCATCTGTTGTGGGAAGTGTTGGTGCATTGGTACAGACACTAGCTGCTCCAGTGGTGCCTGTGGTGGTGATCATAGTAAGGGAAGTGGCTCTGGAGGCTGCAACTCTGGGGGGCAGGATTTAGTGGCAGGTAGAGCTCAGGAAGGCTGTGGAGAGAAAAGAAAGCAAGGACATAGGGGACTTCAGACTATTTTCCATTACAGCAACGAATGCTATTTAAATCAATGAAGGTGCTATAATCAAGAGTTATCTGGGAGGGGGTAGATAGTCCTATTGTCCAACTTGTACTGTGGCCAGGCTGTTTGTCAGTGGAAAACTAAGCTTTCAACTTTGAGGTAAGAGAAGCCCAACAGGCCTCTAAGGACAGACGTAAAACAGTCTAGGACAGAAGAATAGTCTTGAGAAGGTAGTGAAAAACAATTGCCCATGGTGAAGAAGACACAGTGGAAGGGCATGTGAAAGGATGAAGGTGACTATCATGTAGTAGGAGTCACAAAAGGGGGCCAAAACCGTCCAAGCAGGTGTCCCTGGTTGGAGAGCAGGCTGAGTAGCAGAAAGGAGAGGATCAGCATGTAGACGGGATTTTGCAGAGTGGAGTAAGGGCTGACTGAGAGGCTTAGAGCTGGGCGACATGCCGTCCAAATTAGAGATAGTTGCCCTCAGGGAGAAGTCAGGATGAACTAGAAAATGAAAGGACAGAAAATGACATCAGCATTGGAGAAATCCTGAAAAGGAATTCTGAAGGAATTCAGAGCCTACCCATCCCAGGTATCTGTCACAGGGAAGAGGGTTGGAGGCAGAGAAGACTGAGACATTCAGAAATGACATTTATCTTAAAGATGTGTAGAAAAGGAAAGAGAAAATGAAAGTACAAAAAATGATCTCATCCCAACTAAAGTTGAATGGGGAGCCTTGGAGACATTCATCATTGGTAAATTGAAAGGGGGTTGACTATAGGCAGTAAGGCCTGAGGGACAAACGGCCCCTTTATTTCTTCCCCAAACAAGTTGGACAGTGGGAGAAATTTGATGAAATACTCAGTTTTAGGTGTTGTGGGTGTTTAGATCCATCAAGGAAGGTCCAAGGCTCATGGTCTGTTCAGAAGGGCTGGTTGTGGACTGGGACAAGGCCCTGCTCTGCAGGGAGTGGTAGGTTTTTAGCATCAAATGTTAGATATGAACCCATGCAATTAACCAGATTGGGCATTCTGATGCAAGAAGATTTATTGGAGAGCAAGAAGGCTGGCTGTCTAGCAGACCAAGACAGCAGCAAATAAGACAAAGTACAGGGCTTTTAAGGTATTTTACATGGAGGGGAGTATTTGTGAGCTGGAACAGCCAAGGGAGAGCTAATCTTGGCGGAGCTACCTGGTCTGTGGGGGACTTTCAATGTTAACAAGGGAGAGTTCCTATGTTTGCTTGCCCAAGTCAAATTCAGGTGGACTTGTTCTGTGGTTTGGGGCTTGGCTCTGTGTGAGGCCAAGGGGAAGAGAGTCTCAGGGTAGAGTGCCTGGGAAACTTTAAATCCTAACGTATCAGTCACAATGGCTATACTTCCAAAACTGTTGTACAGATTTAGTGCAATGTCAATCAAAATGCCAAAAGCATTTCTCACAGAACTAGAGAAAGCAAGGAAACAATGATAAAATTCATACGGAAGCACAGGAGACCTAGAATAGCAAAAGCAATTCTGGGCAACATGAGAATCATACAGGACATCACTATGCTGGGTCAAGTTATAATACAAAGAAACAGTAATAAAAGGAGCATAAAGTTAGAAAAGAAAAACAAAAACACAACAACAAAAACAACATAAACTAGTAGATAACTAGACCAGAATAGAGATGCAAAAACGACTCCAGGCAAAGAAGCAGAACACTTATCCTAGAGAAAAGATAGCCTCTTTATCAAATGGTCCTCAGAAAACTGGCAATGCACATGCCAAGTATTGAAGTTTCCCATAGCTTTCACTATGAATTAAAACTGAAACAAAAATATTTGAAAAGTCTAAATATCAAAAGAGAAACACAATCTAGTGGAAGATAAAATAGGTTAAGTACTTGAAGACTCTGGGATAAGAATAGCCTTTTTGAAGATATTTGCAGAGCTTACTACCCCAGAAATAACACAAAGAATCAACTAATGGAATCATGAAATTACAAAATGTCTTCTATGGGCCAGGGGGATGGCTCAGTAGAATAAGCATTTCCCTGGCAAATGCAAGGTCCTGAGTTCAATTCCTGGTTTCACTAAAAAATAAATAAAATATAAAAAATACCTCCTTCTACACACTAAAGGAAGCCAATAACTGAATGAAAAGAGAGGCTACAGAATGGGCAAAAAATTGCCAGCTACTCCACAGACAAAGGACTATTATCTAGAATATATAAATAATTTTTAAAAATGAGATCACAGAAATTTAAAGACTCAATCAATAATGGGCATCTAAAATGTGTAGATATCTCCGATATGAAGTACAAATAGCCAATAAATACACTGAAAAAAGTTCAAAATTGTTGACCTTTTGAGAAATGCAAATTAAAATGACACACTTTATCTTATTTCAGAATTGTTTTCTTCAAGAAATCAAATATCAAATGACAGAAAGGTTTCAGAGTAAAAGGGACACATACATTGTTGCTGGAAGTATAAATTTGTAAGAGGTGAAAGATTTATATGATCTGAAGAGAAACCAGAGTATGGAAGTGTAAGTTTGTAAAATCACTGTGGGAATAATGTGGAGAGCCTTCAAAAATTAAAACTAGAAAATCCATTTGATCTAGCTCTTCCCCTTGCGAGTATCTTCCTAAAAGTGTTAAACACGTTGTATTCTAGTAATACACACATAATCATGCTTAATGTAGCACAATTCACAACAGCTCAATCTTGACAGAAGTCTATATGTCAAACAACAGATGAATTAATAATGAAAATATTATATTTGTACACCTTGGAATATCCCCCAGGTTTAAAGAGGGATAAATTTGAGGCATTTGTAGGAAAATAGGTATACCTGGAAGCCATACTTTTATGTCAAAAGAATCAGACTCCTAAGTTCACATTATCATATGGTTTCTCTCATATAAGAAACTCGATATATAAGCACAATATCACAATAAAAGATAGACCATAGAGAAAAAAGAAAAAGTTTGTTGTAATATAATATGTCCAATATATTTAAAAGTGTATCTTGACAGAAAGTAATTGTTTTTTCTTTTTAATAATATTTTTGGTCTGTTTATCTGGCTCTTAATCTATGTGGCAATTGACTTGATAGACACTTGAGAATAAATAAATGTTTGCAAAATTAATGTCCTTTTTGTTGTAAGTTTATTTTATCTTAAACAGTAAAAACATAAGAACCAATTCAGAAACAAAGATAGAGTCACGTAGCATATAGCAATACATATGTTGCAGATTTTCAAAAAATAATAGCTGATGAACAATGGTTGATATATTCTCTTTTTAACCGTTAAATCTGTTGCTCAGATTAATAGGTATAGTTAAGAAAGCATGGATATATGATTGAAAGTTACCACTTGCTTTGAAGTAATCTTAAGTTTTTGTTCTTGTCTCTCTTTGTTCTTTTAACAAATTATTTGAAAGAGAGTAATTGATATGACATTAGGAATGGTACAAATTAAGAAGACTAAGATGAAAAGTATTCAAGTATGGTTTTTGTATTACAAAAGCTGCTCTCCATATAGTTACTTAGTTCAAAAATAGAAGCATATAGAGTTAGTCAAGGTGAAAATTCTACACATTAGCAGCTATTTTCAGAAAAAAAAGGAAATTGTTAGTATAATCACATCAGGCATCCAATATATATACTTCAATGTTTTTCTCCCTACCTTTTTTCCTATCTTTTCTCCTTTCTTGTCTTTGCTGTTTAATCCTTAAATTCTGTTTCTTTGCATTTTACTGTATCTGTCATACCTTTCAGGTTTTGTTTCTTCTTTCATGTTCTTACACTAGGAGACAATATAATATTTATACATGTGGGTCTTGTTTATTTTTCTTATGAATATAGACTCTAGTTGTATTCACTTTCCTATGAAGGCTTTGAGTTTATCATTTTTTATAGCTGACTAATACTCCATTGTATAAAATTTGTATAAAAGTACCACATCTTCATCCATTCCTCAAGTTATGATCATTTGGGGTATTTACAAGATTTGGCTATCACAAATTGTGCTGCTATAAACAGGGTTGCACATATATCACTATGTTTTCAGTTCTTTTGGGAAAATACCCAGAAGAAGGATACCTGCACTGAAAGAAATCAACCAATAACAAATGCTGTAGAGACTTTGGGGAAAAGGAACCCTTCTCTGCTGGTGGGAATGTAAACTGGTACAACCACTGGAAATCAGTGTGGAGACACATCAAAAAACTAGGACTGGAGCCGGGCGTGGTGACACAGGCCTGTAATCTCGGCACTCAGGAGGCTGAGGCAGGAGGATTGTTGTGAGTTCCAGACCAGCCTGAGCTATAAAGTGAGCTTAAGGCCAGCCTGAGCTGCATAGTGAGACCCTGTCTCAAAAAGACAAAAAAACCCAAAACACTAGGACTGGAAATTACATTCAATACAAGGTTTTTATCCCATGTGATTGACTTAACACTGTTAGTTCTAGAATTATTCCCCTAGTGGTTTTTACTCTAACTTAGAAAAGTGGCTTATTTTATAATGGAATGAAACAATTAAGACTCCTGGGATACCTATTCTCTCATCAAATAAAACATTATTAGTAATAGTACTTCTCAGGAATCCTATTGGTGGCAGTGGTGGTAGGCAGTGGTGTGTGTGTGTGTGTGTGTGTGTGTGTGCGTGCGTGTGTTTGTGTGTGTATGTGTGTGAGTACATAGATAGAGGTTGGAAGGAGGAGTGTGGGTTATGTTCTTGGTAAAGTGATTATGACTTTAAAATCCACTTGGTTCTATACTTTAAGAAATTACTTTAGAGACTTATCAGTTCTTTGAGGACTGCATATTTGAAGCTAGAAATGAGCATATGCAATGGTACTACAGGAACATTTAATTTTTAAAAGATGCCTATCAGAGTGAAACTTTAGTGACAGTTTGTGAAATTAAATAAACATAAAGCTTTGTTTTCATAGAAAAACATTTCTTACAGGTCCCTCACTTAAAGTTGATCACATACTAAATACATAGAATATATTTATTTATTTATTATTTATTTATTTTTTTGGAGTGGAAATAAGTAAACTACTTCTATTTATTTTATTTTTTTAATTTTTGTTTTATTGAAGTACAAATATCAATCAGACAGTTTTAAGATACCTTGACAAGATGGATTTGATAAATTAATACATTGCAAACTGTTATCATAATGTTTTGGTATCATAGAAGGTGCATACATGCTATTATACTTACAGACATTATTACAGCATATGACTCTTATCAGGAAAGAGAGTGCAGCTGTTTGAGTATCTTATTTTTTATACCTGAATTACATCAAAGATTCAATAATTAATACTTTCTACCTTGTTATTTTCCTAGTGGTTGTCCATAGTACTAGAATCTGTCATAATATCCTGTCCAACCACCATTAGTGCAAATCTTGCCTCTCATAGGATTATGTAGAAGCACAGCGTTATCTATCCCCACTGTTCTGTCTATACACACACATCTTTATTTCTCCTTTCTATACTCCTTCCTTTGTCTACACCTGTCAGAGATAGGCACTCCATTGTCATTTAACGAACGTAGGAGCTTGAACTTAACAACGTATTCCGATACGGTCCAGCATTCCACTACAATAATGAGCTATCCGAAGAAGTTGTCAACCAAGCCATTTACAGCTCAGCTTAATATTATGGATCCAAGATGTATACTTCAGTTTCATACTTTTTGCTGAATGGTCAAGACCTAGATAGAGCAAGACTTATATACCAACACATGTACTTTATGTTTCTTATGAAGTCAGCAAAGTCCCCTCAGGGTTTATCTTGTAGTCCTGTATCTTATTCTGTAGATCGTTTGTCTGTGTCATCTATGTGGATGAGTCACGGCCAATGCTTGACTAGTTTGCTTTCTGTGAGAGCCTGAGAGAAAGTTTTCTCTCCATGTGACCCTCCCCAGGCACACTATAGAACTTTGATCTCTTTCCTCTGTGGCTGCATAATCTCCTTGTTCAGAAAATTTGGAGCTCAACTGAGTTTCATGATTTTGCAGTACAGGTCCTCCTACGTCCTGAGTCTTCGCTGACCTTGAAAGGCTAGGGCCAAAATGTTGGCTGGCCTTGTGGCTCTTCTATTTCTCCAACATAACCATCTAGAAGAAAAGCTTATTAATATCCTGCAGCATATGCCATTCACTTTGCCTTATCAGACTCAATTGATTTTAGTTGTTGTTGTATGTTTCCTTTTGTATTTCTGCTTTTCGCTTGTTATACTAGGGAGACTATACATTATTTACACATGTGTGTCTGGTTTATTTAACTTATGAGTATATGTTCAAGTGGCATGCACTTCAGTATAAATGCTTCAAACTTATCATTCTTAATAGCTGAGTAATACTCCATTACATAGAAATACCACATCTTTTTCAACCATTCCTCATGCGATGGACATCTTGGTTCTTTCCAAGATTTTGCTATCACACATTGTGCTGCTATAAACATAGGTACACATATATCACTATGATACAATGTTTTCAGTTCCTTTGGGAAAATTCCAAGTAGGGGGATAGCCCGCTTGAATGGGATTTCTAGTCCTACTCTTTGAGGAGTCTCCGCACTGACCACCAAAATGGTTGAACCAGTCTACATTCCCACCAGCAATGGAGAAGTGTTGCGTTTTCTGCACAACCTCGCCAACACTTGTTGTTGGTTGATTTCCTTATGATAGCCATTCTATCTGGAGTGAGATGGTATCACAGTGTTGTTTTTATTTGCATTTCATGGATGACTAGCGGTGTGGAGCATTTCTTCATATATTTATTCGCTTCTTCAATTTCGTCCTCTGAGAAGTGTGTATTCATCTCACATGCGCATTTCTGAATTGGGTCTTTAAATTTGAGGGCCCCATTATATCTTAGTTCTTTATATATTCTAGACAGTAGACCTCTGTCTGATTGCTTATTACTTAGTTTTTTCAAAATTTGTGGATTGTCTTTTCTCTGTGTTGACAATTTCTTTTGCATGCAGAAGCTCCTTAAGAAGAGTTGATCCCAGTTGTTGATTCTTTCAAGTGCTTCCCATGCGAATATATGTTTGTTCATGAATTCTTTACCTACTGCAATGTCTTCAAGAGTTCCTCCTACTTTCTCTTCCAAGAGATTGAGTGTTTCTGTCTTAATGTTTACATCTTTAATCCATTTTGACTTTAACTTAGTGCATGGTGATACAGCTGGGTCAAGTTTTAGTTTTTAGCATGTAGAAAGCCATGTTTTCCAGCACCATTTGTTAAAGAGGCTATCTTTCTTCCAGTGAGCTTGTGTAGTCCCTTTGTCGAAGATAACATGGCTGAGTGTGATTGTAGATGCTTCTGCAACTTCTAATCTATTCCACTTATCCTCAGGTCTGTTTTGTAGCCTATACCATGTTGATCTTTTCACAGTGGCTTTGCAGTATAATTTCAAGTCAGAAATTGTGATGCCTCCTGCCTTGTCTTTATTAGCCAAGATTGTCTTTGCTATTCTAGGTCGTTTGTGGTTCCAAATAAATTTTAAGAATGATTTCTCTATATCTGGGAGGTATGTTGGTGGCAGTTTGATAGGGATTGCATTAAATCTGTACAGCAATTTTGGCAGTATGGCCATCTTCACGATGTTGGTTCTTCCTATCCAGGAGCATGGAATGTCTCCATTTTCTGAAATCCTCTAAAATCTCTTTTCTTAGGGTGTTGTAATTTTCCATGGAAAGATCTTTGACTTCCTTGGTTAAGTGAATACCAAGGTATTTCATTTTCCGCAGTGTGCAATATTATTTCTATTATTAGAAATAATAACTTCTAAAAGTTCTTATTTCTATTTTTTCCCTTTCAGTGTGCTTGTTATCTGTGTAGAGGAATGTTACCCACTTTTCAGCATTGATTTTGTATCTTACTATGCTAATGAATTTCTCTATCAGTTCTAGTAGTTTCTTGGTGGAATTTTTGGGGTCTTCCAAATAAAATATCATGTCATCTGCAAATAGTGATAATTTAATTTCTTCTTTACCTATTCTTATTCCGTTTATTTCTCCCTCTTTTCTAGTGGCTGTTGCTAAGGATTCCAAGACTATATTGAATATGAGGGGTGATAGAGAACATCCTTGTCTTGTACCTGATTCAAGAGTAAAAGAATTTAGTCTTTCCCCATTTAGGATTATATGAGCTTTTGGGTTGTCATAGATGGCTTTTATCAAGTTAAGATAGAGTCCATCTATTAAAATTTTCTGTAGGACCTTGAACATGAATGAGTGTTGGACTTTTTCAAAGGCTTTCTCTGAATCAGTTAAGATGATCGTGTGGTTTTTAGATTTCAGCTATTAATATAGTGTATTATATTTATAGATTTTCGAATATTGAACTATCCTTGCATCCCTGGGATGAATCCTACCTGCTCATGGTGTGTGATCTTCTTGATGATTTGCTGTATTCTATTTGCCAGGATTTTGTTGAGTATTTTTGCATCTATGTTCATGAGGGAGATTGGCCTGTAGTTCTCCTTTTTGGTTGTGTCTTTCCCTGGAATCAATATTATACTTGCCTCCAGAAATGACTTTGGGAGGACTGCTTCCTTTTCAACTTCATGGAAGAGTTTGTGGAGTGTGGGGATTATATCTTCTATAAATTTCTTGTAGAATTCAGCTGTGAATCCATCAGGACCTGGACTTTTCTTTGTCGGTAGGGTTTTTATTACGTTTCGTATTTCGTTGGCTGTTATTGGATTACTGAGAGTAGTTATATCTTCTTGATTCAGTTTTGGTAATTTGTACCCTTCAAGGAATCTGTCCATTTGTTCTGTGTCTTCTATTCTGTCAGCATAACGATTCTCGAAGTAACTATTGATAATCTTCTGAATTTCCGCTGGGTCTGTGGTGATTTCACCCTTTTCATTCCTTATCGCTTGTACTTAAATTTTCCTTTGCCTCTTTTTGATGAGGTTGGCAAGAAGCTTATCAACTATTTAGTTTTTCAAGGAACAAACTTTTTGATTTATGGACTCTTTGAACTTGTTTCTTCATCTCAATCGAATTAATTTCTGCTCTAATCTTTATGATTTTTTTCCGTCTTTGTGCTCTAGGTTTTGTTTGCTCTTCTTATTCTAGTTGTTGGAGGTGCAACGTTAGGGTGCTAATTTGTTCCCATTCTGTTTCCCAAATGGTGGGTTCATAGCTATGATTTTCCCTCTAAGAATTGCTTTCATCGCATCCCATAAATTCCGGTAAGTTGTACTTGAATTTTCATTGAATTCTAGATATTGTTGAATTTCTTCTGCAACCCATTGATTGCTGAGTAGGGTGTTGTTTAGTTTCTTTGAATTCAGTGGCTTTTTCTGGTTTCTTTCATCATTTATTTTCAGTTTCATTGCATTGTGGTCAGATAGTATGCGTGGGATATTTTCTACTTTCTTGCATATACTTAGGCATGACCTCTGGACTAGTATGTGGTCTATTTTGGAAAATGACCCGTGTGCAGCTGAAAAATATGTGTATTCAGCTGTGGTTGGGTGAAACACTGTATATATGTCCACCAGGTCCATTTGTTCCAAGCTCTGGTTCAGTCCTGCTACTTCCTTGCTAATTTTTTGTCTGGTTGACCTCTTTTTGAGATAAGGATGTGTTAACGTCTCCTGTTAAGATTGTGTTCTTAGACATGAAGTTTTTCATGTCCCTTAAGATTTGTCTTACATAGTTGGGTGCTCCTGTGTTTGGTGCATAGATATTCATGAGTGTTACTTCTTGCTCTTGAATTTTTCCCCTGACCAATATATAGTGGCCTTCTTTGTATTGTTTGATCATTCTTGGTTTGAAGTTGAGATTGTCTGAGAATAGAATTGCTACTCCTGCTTTTTTCTGAGGTGCTGCGGCATTTAGTATTGTTTTCCATCCTTTGACTTTGAGCCTATGAATGTCCTTTGGAGTTAGGTGTGTTTCTTGTATACAGCATATGGTTGGATTTTGTTTCCTAATCCCTTGTGTCAGTCTATTTCTCTTAATTGGAGAATTGAGTCCGTTTACATTGATGGTTATAATGGAAATGTGCGGACTTATGTTTGTCATATTTACCTGGTGTAGTTTACTCCTTTGTAACCTGTGTTTAACAGTCTGTCCTATTTAGTGGGTTCCTTCCCTTGTCATTCACGGAGTTCTGGTCATTGTGGTCTCTTTCTAGAACATCTTTAAGCAGCCTGTGAAGGGATGGCTTTGTCATCATGAAATTCTTTAGTTGTTCTTTGTCGTGGAAGCATTTCACTTCTCCATCAAACTTAAAAGAGAGTTTTGCAGGGTATAATAGTCTGGGCTGGAATTTGTTTTCATGGAGGACTTGAAGAACTCTGTTCCATGCTATGCTTGCCTTCATCGTTTATGTAGAGAAGTTGGCTCTAATTCTGATGGGTTTTCCTTTGAATGTGAACTCCTTCTTCTCTCTAGCAGCTTTCAGTATATTGTTCTTGTGTTAGATTTCTGGGATCTTAACTATTATATATCTTGGTGTGTTTTTACTTGGGTTGAATTTATTTGGTGTTCTGTGTACTTCAGTGACCTGAATGTTGGATTGTATCCTCAGATGTGGGAAGTTTTCTGCGATTATTTCTCCTAAAATTCTTTTTATGTCAGTTGTATTTTGACTCCTTCATTCTCGTTGATAGCAATTATTCTCACATTGTTCATCCTGGCATCATCTTGCAGGTGATGGATTATTTTTTCCTGCATTCTCATTGCTTTCAGGAGAGTCTTTCTCACCTTTTCACTAGCTGCTCTGGCATCTTCAAGATCTGAAACTCTGTCTTCGCTTTCACTCAGATGGTTTTTTAGACTTGTGATTGCTATTTTTAGTTCTTCTATATCTCTTTGACTGTGTTTCATGTGTTCTATTTCTTTTCTGAATTGCTCATTCAAGGAATCCATCATATTTCTGATCTCCTCAGTATTTTTATCCATGTCTTCTTTAGAGGTAGTTATTAATTCTTTTTCTGCTGTGTTTCTTCCAAGTTGCATTTCCTCTGTATATTTCTGGACTTGTTTCTGTATTTCAGATGCTATGACATTAAAGAATTCTTTTTTCTTAAAGAATTCTTTTTTGATTTCAAAACTTATTTCTGCTTTGAGTTCCTCATGATCTTTCTTCTGTTGTTTCTTTGCTTGACATGCTGTTAATTCATACCTTTCAGCTCGAATAGTACTCTCTGCACTTGTTCTGGGTGAGCATAGTTTTTCCGCCCAATGTTTCTGGAATTCATTCTTTATTTCAGCTATTATATATTCAGATATTTCTTTTTTAATTTGGTGAATTACTTCTCGTTTTATTTCCTCTATAGCTTTCTTCTGTTGTTCCTTTGCTGCTAAATCTGTTAATTCATTCATTGCAGCTGAGCTAGTCTCCTCTGGCCTTGCTGGTAGACTTGAGGTCTGGGATTAAGTTTTTCCCCTTGTCTTTGTCATTTTGTACAGCACTGACCTTTGACCCTTGGCATAGTGCTTTGGTGCAGCTACAACCTTAGAGTGTTATGAGCTTTGGGTGCCAGTCTATTAAGTTGAAGATTATCCAGGTATGCCTATCCCGGATGTAGCTGTTGTGTTCAGTTCCTTTTCAGCTGCAGGTCCTTTGGTTCCCTTCTGTTGGTTCCCTGTTCAGGCAAGCACGAACTGAACTGGGTTGCAGAGCAAGTAATGAAAATTCCCCCTCTTAGGTGGCTTTGGGGTGAAGATCTGGAAAATCGCTGGGGTCAGCCCTCCTGTGTCAGGCAGGTCACTCCCCAGGTGGGAGGGCCTGGGCTTTTGTGGGTCTTCTGGGCTCACAAAAGAATAGTGGATGATCTTATTCACCAGGTAGGCTGTACTGGGTCGGCCAGCCTGAGCTGGGTCTGGGTCTACAGCCCGGAACCCGAGAAGGCTGGGAAAGGTCCTTCTCATGCAGCGGGCCCAAGCCCTCATTCCCAGGCCAGGCTTTGCTGGGTTTCTGGCCCTGGAGTGGGACTGGGGATTGCTGAGAAATGCCCCTCTTGTGTGGCAGGCTTGGAGTTCTCACTCCAGTCCGACCTGCACTGGGTCTGGGGCTGTGGGTTGGGACCGGTAATCACCTGGAAATGTTTCTCTGGCATGGTGTCCCTGGAGCTCTCACCACCCACGGGGGTTGGGGGGGTAGAGAATCCCTGGGAAACGTCTCTTGGGCACGGAGGGCCTGGAGTTCTACACTCACTGAACTTTGATGCCCAGAGAGTCAGGGAAATTCCCACTCGTTCATCGGGCTTTAGGGCAGGGGATCCGGGGAGGTGCTGGTGAGTGGGTCCTGAGGTTTCAGGCCATTCACTGGCTTGGAGGGCTTGGGGGCAGTGATCCCGGTAGCACGTGTGGGAAGAAGCCAATGGCTCTCCCTCAGACTCACCACACTCTCACTCTTCTGGGAGGCCTGGTGAGTGGTGCAAATTCCCACTCGCTGGGAGAGCTCGGGGCTGGATCCAGGAGGCCGCTGGAGTCAGCTGCTGTCTCAGGACAGTCTCTGGGGCTGAGCGGGCGTGGGAGTTATCCCATAGAGTATATTTAATAGTAGATAAGTGTAAAAACATTAACTTAAAGAGTCAACTTACATAGAAGTAACTAAAAGTAAACCAAAGTGGAATTGTCCATGTGAATTTTGGATCCCCTCTCCTTTCTCACTATTCTTTCACAATACCATTATTCAATCCAGTGATTTGGGTTTAACTGTTTGCCCAGACCCAGGTTTTGTTTTTCTTTTTTTTTGAGACAGGATCTTATAAAATTTCCTAGTCATGCCTTAAACTTTCTCCTCTTAGCCTATTTCCTTTCCTAGTAGCTAGAACTACAGGAAGAAATAATTGCACCCAACATTTCATCCTTTTAGAGCGAATGTTTGTCAGCTAAGTGACAAAAACAATCACTGGTGCGATTTTGCCTACTCAAGTCATTAAATATAGAATCTAATGTGCACTCTAGGTTTTTGAATCCCACATAGAGTCCACTAACAGGAACCATTTCTTGTTTGGGGGAGGAAAACACAGATAATGTTGGAACATTTTATTACTTCATAAAAGCAGGAATTTATTCAGAGAAATATGAGTTTAGTGTTTAAAAGGATAAAATCACATCCTAGAAAGAGTGCTGCCACATAGCCTTAATTTCACATTAAAAAGTTATATAATTATTGAAATCAATTACAATCTATTTAGAAGTCCTGGATTCATGTTAATATGTTAAAAGGGAGGGAAATTTAGGCTTGTTAAATACAATTACAGTTACAACTGTACTACATAGATTTTAACAGTATCTGCAAAATGTTTTATGTCAATTAACACAAATTAGCTAATCCTGCATTTTACTGCTAATAGACCATAAGGAAATAAAACATAGACTTTGTTTAGACTTTTATAATAGATAAATGAAAACTAACCATGGGAATGCTAGAAGGGAACTGGAATGTGATTGTTGAATGACAAGGGAGGATTAAAAAAGGAAACCTATGATAAGAGAAGGGAATGACATACTTCTTACATGATAGAAATAAGTGAAGTGACTTTGTACATCTCAGAGAAAATTTAGAAGTCAGGGTATCTTTTTGGTGTGATATAACAACAAGAAAAGATAAAGCAAAATGAGGGGGGCAAATTGTATTCTTTTACCACAATAATAAAGGTGGTAAAAAAACATAGCAAAAGTCAAACAAAATAGAGTTGTTATCCACATTGAGATTTATTTGTGTGCCCCCATTTTGTTACAATGGTAATAGGTCCCAAACTCCCATGTGGGAGTGTCACATTTTAAGAGGTATTTGTTGAAAAGTAAACACAGACATAATCTAGCTTTTTAAAAAACTTGGATAGAAGGTCTAAGGCAAGTGATTTTCTTTGGAGAATCTGAGTCATATACAAACAATAACATAAATCAGAAAACAGGACAAAGTTTCTAAGTGGTGCAGACCTTCTGCTTTTCCCCCTCAAGTTTTGCAATAATGTAGTTGTTTATCTCCATTGTCTAATTGTACCTGGCTCCACTATTGGGATGAATGCCTTAGAATCTCAACCTGGAGAATGGTTGGTCAGTCGGCTTGAGATTGAAGTAATAAAATCAAGCAGAAGAGTTGGGTTCAGTCACTCTAGATAGGGTGGAGAACAGGTTCAATTACTCCTGATAGGAGCAGAGAAAGACTAATAACACCCATCTCTTTGAAAAATATAAAGAATAAGCTAAAATACATAAAAAACTTAGGTAGTTTACACAATATCAGATAAAATCTTTACCTTGTCACTGTATGTATTATCTCATTAAGACTTGATGGAAGAGCAGGCCAAATAGGTCAGTGGATTACGACACCTGCAAGCAGGTTCAGGGGCCTGGGGTTTAATCCCCCACCTGCAGTGCCAGCCCCACCCCCATTGCACACTGAGACAACAATTGAGAATGGATGTGGTGGTGCGCACCTGTAATCTCAGCTCTTGGGAAGGTGTAGAAAGGCATATCACTACGAGCCAATCTAGTAATGAGACCCTGAACACCTACCCTGTAACCCTTAACACCCACCCTGTAGACCCTTCCCTAAAATACAAAAATAAAAAAAGAAACCATCTTGATCGAGTAAAATGATTCACTGAAGAGTAACCAGATGCTTGATGGTAGAGCATGACATTCAGCTTATCAGTTCACTGGTTTTTCTTCTGTAACATACTGATATGGTGTTGAAAATAATAAATAACATGTGATCTGAAAATGATATTTTCAATGGTAAATTAAAATTTTCAACAATAAATAATGTTCACACTAAGATAATACAGAGTTTAAGAAATAGAAATGCAAACTTAGGAAAATGAATAAGAATATAAATATAACTCATGTTAAAATACATAAACAGACTAATTTGTTTGAATTTTGCCAAAGTCAGTTCCACTCACAATGTAAATGAAGTTAGCAAATGTCCAAGTGGAGCAAAACTTAATTCTTCTAACTAAGAGAGGCTAGTTTCATTTAGTAGAAAATCTGATTTCTCAAATATGATTAAAAATAATAGTGTTAATATTTTCAAATGAGCATAGTAAGTATAAAAAAATTGTGTCAAAATTCGTTACATGAAAATAGGTATGGAATTAGTATTTTATTTATTTCATGTACTGCCGACAATTTTGTTCCTTTCAAAAATATTTAAAATTTTTATTGGCATAAGGCTTATAGTTCATAATTTCTACAGTTATCATAGGGAGTAGGCATACATACTTAACAAGTCTTAAGTTTTTTTATTAATCTTCCACTCCCTCACTCTCATCTCCCAATTTGCAGAAAATGTACCTACTAGCCTCCTGTTGGCTTTTGTTTTGTCTTTAAAATTATCTATACCTTGATTTTCTCTTGTAAGAGAAGTTACATGATATTTAATATTTTGTGTCTGATTTATTTCATTTAAGGTTATGTCCTCAGAGTGCACTCATTTCCCCAGAAGTAACTAAATTTTAGCCTTTTTTGGTAAAGTAATATTCTGTTATATATATATATATGTATATATATATATATATATATATATATATATCACATTTTCTTTATCCATTCATTTATTGTTGGATATAAAATCTGCTTCAAATACTTAGTTATTATCAGTTGTACTACTAAACTTAAGACTGTAGTATGATGTTTTTAACTCTTTCTAAAGGATACCTAAAGGAGAATAGGTAAGTTAAGTGGAGGTTTTAGTTCACAAACAACAACAGCAACAACACAAAAACCTCTTTATTTATTTATTTTTATTTATTTTAAGGAGAGTATAACAATAATTGACACAGCATATGATTGGATATTATTTCTTTCTTTTATTTTTCAGAACCAGGGATTGAACTGAGACCCTTGTGCTTGCCAGAGAAGTGCTTATTCCACTGAGCCATCTCCCCAGCCCCTGGATATTATTTCTTGATCTCCTTTGCCAATCCATTTCTTTTAATTGGTGAATTTAATCCATTTACATTGATGGCTATAACTGATATGTATTGGCTTATGTTTGTCATTTTATTTTCCTGCTGTTGGTTCTCTGCTTTTCTTGTGTTCATTTGTTTGCCCTGTTTGGTGGGTTGTCTCTGTTGTCATTCTTGGAGCTGTGGTTATTCTGATTACTTGCTAGAATGTCTTTTAGTTCCCAGTATATGGTTGACTTGGTCATCATGAATTTCTTCAGTTTTTCTTTGTTGTGGAAATATTTTATCTCTCCATTAAATTTTTTTTTCTGTATTTTAGGGAAGCATCTACAGGGTGTTCAGGATGTCACTACTAGATCAGACTCATAGTGATCCTCCTGTTTTCAGCCTCCCAAGTGCTGGGATTACAGTCATACACCACCACGCCCAGTCTCAATCACTGTCTCAGAATGCCCCTGGGATGAGGCTGGCATGGCAGGCGGTAGAATTGAACCCCTGACCCCTGGACCTGTTTTCAAGCTCTTTAATTCACTGACCTATTTGGTCAGCTTTTCTCCATTAAATTTGAAAGAGAATTTTCCAGGATATATCAGACTGGGTTGGAATTTGCATTCTTTCTTTCTCTTCTTCATTCAGTTGATGTTTTGTGGGAAGAAATTTGGTCTTAATCTTATGGGTTTTACTGAAATGTGTTCTTTCTTTTCTATAGTGCCTTTTAGTATGTTGCTCTTTTGCTCAATATCTGGGATCTTGAATTTCATGTCTGAGTGTAAATTTGATTGGGTTGATATTATTTGAAGTTCTATATGCCTTGGTTATCAGAATTTCAGGTTGTTTTCCTATATTTGGGAAGTTTTCTGCTGTTATGTTTGCCTATACTCTTTTTATGTCATTTGTGTTTGCTCCTTCTTTCTCTTTGATGTGTTTTATGTGTTTTTCATCAACTGTGAGCTGTTGAATTATTATTTCCTCAATCTTTGTTTTTTTAAGGTTTTTTTTTTCCTTTCTTGGTCAGTATGTGCAAGCATGTCCTTAAGATCTGAAAGTTTATCTTTACTTTCATTCAGTTATTCCAACCTTTAGTGAAGTTTTTAATTTCCTGTATATCTGTTTGAATCTGTTTCTTTCCTATACTGCCCATTCACATTTTCCATCATTTATCTATTATGCTCTTTTTCTTAAATTAATGTATTCTTTAGAGGGACTTAATAATTCTTCAATTGTAGTTATGATTTCTTTTTTTACTTGATTGTTTAATATTGATCTAATTTCCTATGCATCCTTCTACAGTTATTTCTTTTCTGTACTTGCCATTATTTCAGAGATTTCAGGTGTGACTTCCAGTTTTTTCTATTTCGATGTCCCCTGGTTTTGTTTTAGCTGGCCTGAGGCTTCATTTTGCTTCTTTATTTTGCCATTTCTCTATTTGAGAAAGAGCTTTTATTTTGATCTCCGTGATACTTTTTGTGAAGTTTTGCTAGTAGGTAGCTATACTACTTTAATGAATGCCTCTCTCTGAAGGGTCTGTTATTTATGTATTTTTTTCTGTGTGGCGGAGATTCTTGATTTGTTTTTGTTCCAAGATCTTGCCTTATCCATTGATTGTGCGCTATTGGTTTCTATTTGGCACTGCCCTGCACCCTTCAGTATAGGACTCGGTGAGGGTACTACACGGACACTTCCAGATATTATCACCCAAGGGAGAACATATGGTTAAGGCACATATGTTGTCCTTGTTACAGTAATACAATTATCAATATTAATATCAGTGAGTCAAATTTTGAAGTCGACAAACTTTGGTGACTAATGGTTTTGTATTTTAGACCATAGGAGCAAACACTTCAGCTATATAATAAGACAGATAATAAAGGGGAATTTGAATGTAAACTAGTTCTCCTGCTGTTTACCTTCCTACTGCTTACCTACCTGGACTCAGGGCAGAGCACTACATTCCATTTCTCTCCTGAAATCTCAGAGCCTCTATTCTTTTTTTTTCCTGTACTGGGAATTGAACTTGGGACCTTGAACTTGCCAGGAAGGTCACTTATGCCACTGAACTATACCCCTGGCCATCAGTGTCTCTATTCTGGATTCCCCCTAGTGTTCCTTGTGTCTGGTTTAGTCTTGTGGTCCATGTGTGAGGACTCTGGAATCTGGCAAGACATTCACCGGGCTCTGCCCACTTGTCCACTCTATGAGAAGCCTGGATTTCAGTGAGCTTGGTTGATGTTTTGAAGATAGTCTTTCTTTCTAGAGTGAGATTAAATCTCCGTGTCGTTTTAATTTGCACCTCTTGAATAACTAATGACATTGAACTTTTTTATATATTCATTTTACATTTGTATTTCTTCATCTTGAAAATGTGTATTCATGTCAGATGCCCATTTATGAAATGGTTCCTTGAATTTTGGAGACCTCATCTTTTCGTTTCTTTATATATTCTAGATAAAAGTCCTTTGTCTGAAGAACAATACAGTAAAATATTTCTTTCCCACTCTGTTGGTTGTCTTTTCAATTTGTTGGTTATTTCCTTTGCTGTACAAAAGCCTTTTAATTTAGATATGATCCCAGTTCTTGATTCTTGGAAGTATTTCCTGTGCAATCTGGGTTTTGTTCATAAACTATACATACCTTTGACTTCAAGATTTCTACCTATTTCTCTTCTAGTACTTTTAATTTTCCTGTTTTAATTTTTAGATCTTTGTTCCATTTTGACTTTAGTTTAGTACATGACAATAGGCAGGTTTATTTTTAATCTTTGGCATATGGAGATCCAGCTTTTTTAGCACCACTTATTAAAAAGACTATCTTTCTGCCAGTGAACATGTTTGGCCCTTTTGCCAAAGATAAGGTGGATGAATGTGTGTGTGCTTTTGTCTGCATTTTCTAATTTGTTTCACTGGTCCTCAGGTCTGTTTCTTTGTCAGTACCATGATGATTATATCATAGTAGCTTTGTAGTATAATTTCATGTCAGGGATTGTGAAACCTCTTGCTTCACCTTTATTGCCCAAGAATTCATTGCCTATACTATTCTATAGTTCTTCTGATTCCAGATGAATTTTAGGAATGTTTTCCCTAGTTCTGTGAGGCATACTAATTTTCTTTCAATAGGGATTACATTAAATCTGTATAATAATTTTGGGATTATGGCCATTTTCACTTTTCCTGTTCATGAGAATGGGATATTTTCTTCTTAGTCATCTTTTTCACAGTACTATAATTTGTAATATGTTGATTCTTTACTTTCTTTGTTAGACTGATTCCTAAGTATTTAGGTTTTTGTATGCTATTGCGAAGGGTTTTGTTTTCCTAATTTCTCTCTCCATGACTTTATTGTTGGTGCACAGAATGTTATTGATTTTTGAGTATTGATTTGAATTCAGATAAGCTACTGAATTTGGTTGGTAAGTCTAGGAGTCTTTTGGTGGAGCTTTGGGGATTTCTATGTAGAGTATCACTTCATCTGTGAATAATGATAATTTAGCTTATTCCTTTTCTAGTCTCACACCTTTTATTTCTCTCTCCTGTTTAATTTTCCATACTAGGATGTGCAATACCTTATTGAATGGGTGTGGTGATAAAGGACATGTTCATCTTCTTCCTGATTTTAGAGTAAAAGCTTTGTGATTTTGTTCACTTAGCAAAATATTGGTGGTTGGTTTGATAACTAGCCATTTTTGGAGTGAGAAAAAAATATTTATTCCATTTTTTGTACACTTTTTTCATGAGTTAATGTTGAACTTTGTCAAAACCTTTTTCTTCATCCATTGAGATGGTCATGTGATTTTCGTCTCTAGCTCTATTGATATGGTATATTGCATTTATTGATTTGCATGTGTGACACCATCCCAACATAACTGGGATGAAACACTGTCATGTTGTATAATCATCTTGATAATTTACTACATTCTGTTTGCTAGTAACTTATTGAGGACTTTTGCATCTATATTCATTACAAGGATTGATCATTAGTTTTTGTTCCTTGCTTGGGGGTTTCTCTGATTTTTAAAAACTAAAAAACTAAATAAATAAAATAAAATAAAAATTATCTATAAAAGGAAAAGTATTTTAGTTGTACTAGCATTTAATTTTTTTGAAGTTTCTTGTAGATTTCAACAGTGAATCTATCAACCCTCGGACTTTTCTTTATTGGTACATTTTAATTTACATTTTCAATTTTATTGAATGTGGGTTATTCCTGATTTTTAAGTATGTTATTTGTTCATTAATTTAGAAAGATAGTTTTATAGGGTATACTAATCTAGCTTGGAAATTATTTTCTTTGAATATTTAAAGTACTTCATTCCAAGATTTTCTTCATTTAGGGGTTTATATTAAGAGGCCTTCCATGATTGTAAGGGACTTACTTTATAGGTGATCTGGTTCTTTTCTCTAACTGCTTTTAATAATTTTTTCTGCTGAATTTCTGAGATCTTGTTTATAGATTTTTTTTTGTTTATTGATGACTTGAGTCCTCTGTGCCCTATTATCTCTTTTTCAGGTTCTTTTCCCATACTTGGGAGGTTTCTGTTATTACTTCTGCAATATGTTTCTTCTGTGATTTGTGTTAAGCCCTGATTCTTCAGTCATATTAGTTATTCTTATATTACATTTCTTTGTGTCATCATGTAGTTGTTGAATTATAATTTATGATATCTTCTTATTTTGAAGAGATAATTCTGTTCATGATCACTGGGAACAATAATATCTTCAAGGCTTGGAATGAAGTACTTCAAATATTCAAAGAAAACAATTTCCAAGCTGCATTAGTATACCCTTTCAGCTTTGTTCAAGTAATTTTTCCAGATTCCAGTGGAATTTTAAACTTTCTAGATATCTGTTTGAATGCATTTTACACATTCTATTTCTTTCTTATTAAATATTCATCATTTCCATTCTTTACCTACCATCATCTATTTTTTTTTTTATCTATTTCTACTCTAGATTTCTACTTCCATTTGGGAGCTGAAATATTCTAAATCAAGCAAAGGCAAAAGGAACTGTCAGTTCCACTTAGAGAAGAATGTTGCCTTCTGAGCAGGATGCACAGAAGAGCTGGACAGCAGGTAAACTTCTAGAGACAAATTTTCACATAGGAAACTTCTAAGGGGAATGTTTTCTCTAGTGCTAGCAAGCACTCTATTTTATAAAATATCAGCACATTAAGAACGTCAATTTTCAGGGAACACTAGAGAGAAGTAACAGGATGGATAAAATCAAGACCAAGAACAATGAATATTTTTTATTTACCTATTCTATTTTTGTCTTTCTATTCCTTTGGTTACTAATGCATTTATACAAATTTAGATACATTTTCTAATAGTGAGAGAAAAGGAAATAAAGGAAAAAGTTTCCATCAGGTGGCAATAGAACAACAATGTGGCCTGGGAAGTTGAGACTTGGCTCTTGTTCTACTACCTAATAGTAGTATAAACTTGGAAAAAGTGTAAGTTTACCAACATGTATGTGAATTTAAAAGCTGTGCCTTATAAGAATGCATAAAATACATGGAGACAATGGAGCAAAAAGAGTAGAAAAACTTTCCAGCTTTCATAGACTGACAGGATTAATATTTTGATCCCAGATAAAATTACCCAGCAGCAGGACCTTCATTGTTTGGAATTCATGATAGTACATATAATACAGAATTTATACTATTTTTTTTCACAGTACCAGGGATTGAACTCAGGGCCCTTCACTCACCAGACAGGCACTTATTCTACTGCACTATCTCCCCGGACTCTATACTATTATTTAAGGAACAAGGAAAACAGTAAAATCAAAGCTGTCACTTCTAAGTAAAGTTGCTCATTTTTCAGCTTACAATTGTCTTTTCTACCTGGTTGGAGCTCAGGATATACATTGTTGTCAATGTACAAGTTCTTTTATCCCTCCAAAATACAAATAAAACATCCAAGTTATATACAATATTTAACCTCCTCAAAGCATATCAATTAAAGTCTGGCAAATTACATGTAAGGTAACTATATGAAAATGCATTTTGAATGAAGTGGCATCTAGCTCACCTTCTTCAAGAGAAATGAATCCATGTATAGCATTTGCAGGGCTCTGCGTTATACCCCAGTTCTGGATGATAAAACATGCTAAGTGGTTGATACCCTCATTTCTCAAATTCTCTGCAGAAAATGTGCATAGTACACCTGGTTTGCCCAATGTATTGAACAGAATTGAAAACAGAGTGCAAGATCTCTTGTTTTCCTCTTCTGGCATAAATTTATCTCTTCTTTATCCACAATCCTGAGGGTACTTTCCAGAAGTTTTTTTCACAATACATTGAATGAAAAAAAAGAACAAAAAAGAAAAAAGAAACAATACATTGAATGATCCTTCACTCCACCACCGCTGTCCAAATCCAGATGCTAAAGACATCACTCTCATTTGATGGTATTTGGAGGTGTGTCTTTCTGGAAGTTATCAGTCTTTTACTTATGAAACTTGGATTACCATATTGTGATATTTGTCCCTGTGACAGAAGAACCAAGACCTCTCATTCTCTGGGTTTGTCTGTCTCCATCTGTATGCCTCAGTCTTTCTCCCCTTTATGCACTCTGTCCTCTCTATCCCATTTTCTACTCCCTATCCCTGTTCCTCCTCCCACAGCCTCCCTGTTCCCTTTTCTTCTTCTACTTGCCACTCCTCACTCCCCTTCTCTCTCCCTCATTATCTCCATCCTTCATCTCCCCTTCTCCCTTTTGTCTTCCATTTCCTACATTTCCCCTCTCCCTGTCCCAGTCCTCCACATTCATCTGAGAAAACAAAAAGATGGAAAGTGTGCCACTAGTTTTGAACAATTTACTGACTATGTATGCTTCTCTGCAGCCACCACCAAAATCATATGCTGAAGCCCTGACCTCCAATGTGACAGCATGTGAAGGAGAGCCTTGGGGCCAAATTAGATTTAGATGCCTTTGGCAGAGTGGGTCTCTGTGTTGTGATTTGTAGCTTACTTATAAGTCCCAAAGGATTCTTGACTCATTGCACCTCTGGTCTCAAAACTCCAGGAACAGAACCTAGGACTTCTTCACTTTATCACCCAGAAATTACTATATATCCTATCAAAAAGAGTATACTAGGTTAATGGATGCTGAAAAAACCCTCAAGATACATAAAAGATAATAAAACTTTTATTTTTACTTCCTAGAACAAGAAAAAAAACACATATAAAATGTTGTTATTAAAAACAACAGAGACTAAAATGATTAAGAGAATTCACATTTTTATCATGCTTCCAATTTTTTCACCACTGTCTTATGCTGAATACAGTGGGGTTCTTCAACCTCAATATGTTTAAGAAAAAAATCCTACAAACATATTCTACTTTCTAAATAGGAAATGTGACAAATGAAGCTGCCTGTGAAGCTAGTAGCCTACAATGTTCTTTCATAGTAGACAACAAATTTACAGGACTTTGCATAATAATCCTCAGTCACAGCACAAGACAGAGCAGCATAAACTGAGCACTTCCAATATTAGCTCACCACAAAGATAACAAAAATTATATCCCTCCAAAAACCTGTGGTTTTCAAAATCCCTAATTCTTCCTTACTAAATTTCCAACTGAGTGTTCCCAAAGATAGCTTTGTCATATCCTTCTTTTAAAGTTACATAAAAGTTCCAAAGTAAGTTCAACAAATTTTTTTATAACATTGCAAAACTGAGGATCAAAGCTTCTAGAAGCAGAGACTGGGTCTTCATCATGTGACTACAAGCACACTACCACAAAGCTTGCCAAAGAGCACATATTCAATAAATATTTTCTAAATTACAGTCAAAGACCATGAAGGCTAACAGATGAAGAGTTAAGTATAATTTATAAAAAACACTAAGAAACATTGTGAAACATTTAATTTCCTTCAACTGAAGCAGTGAAGAAAGAAACAAAGTATGAACTTTTTTTGGTACACTGAATTATCCCCTACTGTGGGGTTTTGTGACATTTGCAAGAAACCTCTGTGTTGTAACTCCCATTTAGATAACTGGATAAGCACCAGACTCAGGCATCTTCAGGCTTGGGAGGAAGAGCACTACATGTGGCATGGACAGCTACATTAGGAATAGTAGAGATAGAACAGGCAGCAAGTGCAGCTCGGAGTTTTTCTATGTCCTCTTTTAAAGAATCTTCATAAAGACATTCAAAGTCAGAAGGAGAAATCTTTTTCATCCTGGTCAAAAAGTTTATGATTCTTTCCTGGCTGATCTCGGCATAAGCCCGGGTTCCCCACAGAAACTCATAGCATGGAGGATCACTGCCAAGCACCTGGCAGTACTGCAGGTACTTCAGCCTCACGAAATCTTGGGTGAGGAGCTTTTTGGTATTTCCAAACAGGACATGCTTCTTGCCGCAGAACACCTGCATCTTTTTCAGGAATTTCCAGATGTCTTCCTCAGAAGCACAATAGTTCTTCATGAGGATCATAGCAAGAATTTTCATCAGGAGCCCGGTTTTAGGGTAGCCCCTGCCAGGGCGAACCCTCCCATTGTTGGGGAGGTTCAGCTTGCTGATAAGATTATAGGAGTGACGGCTGGACTCCACTTCTCTCACTTCAACTGCAAAGATCACCTCCAGGTGATCACAGGCGCATCTAAAAATATCAGGAAATTGAAATCTGTGCCTCGGGTGGAGTACACGCATCATTTCCTCCTTGGTGATAAGCTTCCTCGCATGAAATTTTTGGAGTATAAGCCACTCCACTACCTCAGATGGACAATGAGGTTCACCCAATGAACACTCAGTGCAGAGACTGACCTCAGAAATGCTCTCACACTCGTAATCAGAAAAATGTAGAGAACTGATAAAAGAACTATCATCAGAAAGGGCACCAGCAGATGGCGATCTTGCCTGATGTGTCAGAGGAGGGCTCCAGTAAGCAGCAATAGGTGAATCACAGGAGGGCTCCTTTATCTCTTCTTGCTCTTCTTCTATCACTGCTGCTGCTGCTCCTTGTTCCACTTCTTTTTCTACAGCTGCTTCCTCTGAAGTTGATGGCACTTCTTTCTGTGCATGCTCACCATGCTGTTTGTCACCTTTGGCCTGCTGCTGTTTCTTAGGAGCATGGCGGCGTTTGCTCTTGTGACCACGAGGCATGATATATCTGCTTATGCCTAAGAAAGATGAGTGTGCAGAGGATGGCTTGTGCTGCAGGTACCTGGAGGAGGCAAAGGAGACTGTGTGAGCATCTTAGCAGAGAGATCTTTCCTTGGCTCTGAGGGTTGCTGAGAGAGTAGTGCTCTAGGAACCAATAGTTCTCTGTACTAAGTCTGTCATTAAAGAAGACACAGAGAGTTGTAGACAACAACATGCTGTCCCTTTCTATTGGGTACAGGAGTGGTGACAAGGACCAGGTATTGCAGTGTTGTGTTTTGTGTTCTTGGGTCCTCTTACTTTGCCATCATACTTACAACTAATTTTTAGAGTGGTTCTGTACATTGTACTTTTGCTATTCTGCAGTTGATCCACAAATCCCTGAAGGGAAAATTCTGCATCCCAGGGCCCATAGGTGTAAGTGGAAGAGATTCTCTGGCAAGTATCATGTTATGAGATGTCCACTGTGAGCTACGTAGAGCTCCCATCTCTCTCATGGAATGCTAAAGTATGCACTTCTACTTCAAAAACTCTATTGATCTCCAGAGGCTGCCTGCTACTATTTTTCCTGAATGGTAGCTGAAACCTCATGCCAAATATGCCTGCTGCACTGCAGATTTGCTATGAAACAGGGCCAAATAGGAAGAGCCTGACATCTGTTTCTTGAACTAGGAATGCTGACGGTATATAGCAGGCTGCAGTTCTGTGATACCCACTAAGTCAAGGCTTTGTCTTTAATCTCTCAATGAACCTCTGAATCCTTGCTTTACCTGGGAGCTCTGTGGTGCTGCTATCTTTGCTGAGACTCTCCAGGAAGACATGCCATCACCTCACCCTCCTCTATTCTCCCAATGTGCAGAACAACAGATGATTTTGTAGTACCTGCTTGCTTGGTGTCTTGGGGTTCATGGTACCCATTTTACTTTCTAGAAATACCTAGAAATTGTCCTACTGTGCACCTTAAGCCTTCCCTCTTAGACAAAGTACTCATAATTCTTAGCATTAAATCTTCATACCATGGAGGAAATCAGTGCTAGTCCCAACTCTAATCTATCCCAGACTGCAATCCAAGCCTGAATGTACTCCATGTACACAGTGTCCTTACTGTGCCTAATGCCTGGAAAGCTCTTCATGGTTACTGCTAGCCTACACCCCCAGCCGGAGACACTCACATACACAATACTCCCTTTACAAAACAGTTTAATAGTCCCAATGGTGTCTCATAGAAAATAGGATGGGGGCAGCAGTCCTACTCAGCCTGTGAGATTTGAGGTCACTAGGCCTAACCTGGATAACCTCCTATTGAGTCTTAGCACACAAGTGTGTTCCGCAGGCTGACATGAGCTCCTACTACACCTGTAGCCCCGGGTTCAACCTCTTCTCAGTACAGTACACGAGCTGCGGCTCTCATCCTGAAGGAGATCCATTTTGAGCACGCTGTCCCAGTCACCATGGCAACCGGGCCTAATTTCCACCAAGTTCCTGGTGAGCTTCTTTGTCCACTCCCAAACTGCCACAACCAGAGCTGTGCCCCCCACCACCCTAAACCCTTAGTGGTCAACAGCGAGTCTACTTCAGACAAAGTGTGCACTTTGACGCCCGCACACAATGCCCTCAGCCCTCATTCACCCTGAGAACACAGACAAGGCTTTGCTGGGCAGGAACCAACACCCTCTTCTGAAGCAAGCTCTTCTCCCTGCTCTCTCCTCCCTCTAGATCCTCTAGAAGTTAGGACAGGGGCAATGGTACCCACACAGTCTTTGGGATCCAAGACCTCTGAACTCGGCCTGGGTGATCCCCTGTTGAGTCCTCACACACGTGAACGATCTCCCCAGGGTGTCCTGAGTCCCCGTCCTTCCCCACCTCATCCTGGGTTCAAGGTTGCTCAATGCAGCACAAGAGCCCAGCTGTCACCCAACGGCTGTCGATTCTGAGCATGCGCCCAACATTAAATCAATCTCCTGTGACAACCACACGTCTTTGCCACTGACTTCGGGGCGCGCTTCTTTGTCCTCTCCTGCATGACTACAGCCACTGCTGTGACTCCACCATCCTAGAACCCATGGGTGAACAGCCAGCCTACCCCAGCCAATCCACGCTCTTTGGCGCTGCACCCCCCCTCCCCGCCCCACCACCCGGAAAACACAGCCGAGGCTTTGTAGGCCAGCGTCGACAGCCCTCTGAAATGGGGTCTGTTCCCTCTCGGGACAGGGCCTTACCAGAGCCCACCAGAGCCTGGGTCTCCTACTGACTTGCCCAGACACGGCCGCGGTCTGCGCAGCCTCTGACGCTGAGGTTCATTGAGAATTAAAGCTCTACCAGCTCGGTTGTGGAAGAACCCAAGGGGCACGCGATGGACCAACTGCTCTGCCACGCCTTCTGGCCAGTACTGCTGCTCCACTGTCTCCTGGAAACTGGACAGATCCGGCTCTCAGCTGGCTGCCCCTCTCTCAGCCCCGCCTCCCTGTGGGCGTGTCCACAGTTCAGGGATCTCCTCTTTCAAATTTAATTTTGTTTTGAAAAGTGAAAACAGGGAAGCGCTTAGCTTCCCTTAGCTCAGCGGTCTAGAGCGCCTCTCAGGGACGAGCCCCAGCACTACATGCCATGCCAGCCCCTCCCCGCAGGGCCGGCTGAGCTCAGCCCCCACCCCGTGAAAAAAAAAGAATCCGTGATGTGTAGCGAGACACTGTAATAAATAAAGGAATTTAAAAAAAAAAAGAAAGAAAAAGAAAAGTGAAAACAAACAAGAACAAAAACCAGCAACAAAGAAACAGGGCAACATATAACAATACATATGTTACAGATTTTCAAACTAAGAGTAGGTGATTAACAATAGTTGATATATTATCTGTTTTATCCTCAAATCTGTTGATCATGTTACCAGATATAGTTATGTAAGATTGGACATATAATTGGATATTACCACTTGTTTTCAGGAAACCTTAAATTTTTGTTCTTTTCTTTTTTAAAGTTTGTTTCACAGAGAGTATAGTAAAAATTGAAGTGATGTTAGAAACTGCACATCTAGCACACCAACATGACAATTATTCAAATATTTATGTTTTTTATTACACACTACTGTCCTCTATGTAGTTACTTCACAGATATCAGCATACAGAGTTAGTCAAGGTAAAAATTCTACACTTTTACAGTTGTTTAAAACAAAATGGAGCTTCTTAGTGCAATCACCTCAACCATCCTGTATATATACTTGCACGTTTTTCCCTTACTTTTTACTTATCTTTTCTCCTTTATCTCCTCTTCCTTGTTTACTACTTAAGTTCTGCTTCTTTCTGTTACACTATATCTGTTATACGTTTCAGGTTTTATTTCTCCTTTTGGTTCTTACACTAGGGAGACAATACAATATTTACACATGTGGGTTTGATTTATATCACTGATGAGTATACCCTCTGGTTGCATCCACTTACCTATGAAGGCTTTGAGTTTGTCTTTTTTATAGCTGAGTAATACTCCATTGTATAAAAATACCACATCTTCTTTATCCATTCCTCAGGTGATGAGCATTTTGGTTACTTCCAATATTTGACTATGACAAATTGTGCTTCTATAAACATGCATGCACATATACCACTGTGGTATGATGTTTCAGTTATTCTGGGAAAATACCCAGAAGGGGAATAGCTGGATGCAATGGGATTTCTAATCCAAGTTTTTTGAGGAGTCTCCACACTGTTTCCTTAGTGGATGTACCAGTCTACATTCCCACCAGTAGAAGAGAAGGGTTCCTTTTCTCACGAAGCCTCTCCAGCATTTATTATTAGTTGAATTCTTTATGATAGCCATTCTTTCCAGGGTGAGATGGTATCTCAATGTTGTTTTAGTTTGCATTTTTTGAATGGCCAGTGATATGGAGTATTTTTACATGTATCTATTTGCCTATTTCTTTATTTGAGAAGTATGTATTCATGTCAGATGCTCATTTTCATATTATGTCTTTAAATTTTGTAGCTCTATTTTTTTAGTTCTTTATATATTCTAGATAGAAGACCTTTGTCTGAGTGATTATTGTTAAGATTTTTTTCCAAATTTGTAGGTTGTCTTTTCACTCTATTGGTTATTTCTTATGACATGCGGAAGCTTCCCAATAAGAGAAAGTCTCAGTTGTTGATTCTTTGAAGTACTTTCCATGCAGTTTGAATTTGTTCATGAAGTTCTAGCCTACCCCTATGTCTTGAAGATTTCCACCTACTTTCTCTTCCAGGAAATTTGTGTTTCTGGCTTGATGTTTAGATCTTTAATCAATTTTGACTTTAGCACTTCCTCTGGGCATATCCACAGTTTAGGCACCTCCTTCAGGGCGCATCTTGCCTGCTATGCAGGGTGGACTTGGAACTCTTCCAGGGAAGGGCAGGCTCTGCCTTAATCCTGGGTTATCACCATCAGTACTTTTCAAACTGGCACTATTCACATTGAGGAAACAATTTCTTTAATATGCTGCATCCCTGAAAACATTTAAGCATTGCTAATTTTCAGATAGCGGGAGAATAGCTCTTCATTTCTGCTTTGAGTTTATAGGGGAAAGTTGTGCATTTGGAATAGGGACATTTGTCAGAAGAAAGCAGTAACATTCTTTTCTTTGTCATTAGGCTTGATGTTTAAGTTAATTCTGCCTATAAGATTTAGTTCTGGATGGCCGGGCGTGGTGGCACATGCCTGTATTCCCAGCACTTGGGAGGCTGAGGCAGGAGGATTGTTGTGAGTTCAAGACCAGCCTGAGCTACAAAGTGAGCTTAAGGCTAGCCTGAACTGCATAGTGAGACCCTGTCTCAAAAAGACAAAAAAAAAAAAAAAAAAAAAAAAAAGAAAAGATTTAGTTCTGGGCCAGTCAAATAGCTCAGCAGATTAAAGTGCCTGCTTAGGCAGACATAAGGGTCTGAAGTTCGATCCCTGGCCTGCCGTGCTGGCCTTACCCCTGGGAGTGCATTGAGACAGCTATGGTGGTGCAGGCCTATAATTATAGCTCTTCAGAGGCTGAACAGAAGCAGATCACTATGAGTCCAATCTATGTAGTGAGACCGTGTAGACCCTGTTGACCCTTAATAAAATACAAAAAATAATAAGAAGACTATTTAGTTCCAAGTGTGAGGTGTCTTTTGTATATAATTTGGGTAGAGGACAACTTTTAAAAAGAATTTACCTCAAATTAAAAGACCCAATTCAAAAATGGGCATCTGAGATGAATACACACTTCTCAGAGGATGAAATTAAAGAAGCGAATAAATTAATGAAAAAATGCTTCACATCGCTAGTTATCCGTGAAATGCAAATAAAAACAGCACTGAGATACCATCGCACTCCGAAAAGAATGTCTATCATAAGGAAATCAACCAACAACAAATGTTGGAGAGGTTGTGGGGAAAAGGGAACACTTCTCCACTGCTGGAAGTAATGTAGACTGGTACAAGCATTGTGGAGGTCAGTGTGGAGACTCCTCAAAAGAGTAGGACTAAAAATCCCATTCAAGCGGGCTATTCCCCTACTGGGAATTTTCCCAAAGGATCTGAAAACATTGTATCATAGTGGTATATGTGTACCTATGTTTATAGCAGCGCAATGTGTGATACAAAAATCTTGAAAACGACCAAGATATCCATCACATGAGGAATGGTTGAAAAAGATGTGGTATTTCTATGTAATGGAGTATTACTCAGCTAGTAAGAATGATAAGTTTGAAGCATTTATACTGAAGTGGATGCCACTTGAACATATACTCATAAGTGAAATAAACCAGACACACATGTGTAAATATCGTATAGTCTCCCTAGTATAACAAGCGAAAAGCAGAAATACAAAAGGAAATGTACAACAAGTAAAATCAATTGAGTCAGATAAGGCAAAGTGAATGGCATATGCT
>PVKA01013475.1:0-54882 GCA_004027165.1 Ctenomys sociabilis | reverse complement strand
TTAGGTAGCCTGTCTAAATGGATTGAGAGGACCTTTTCCTTCCTTAAGGAGTGGGCTGGTATAGGTGCCATGGCCATCCTGGCTCTTCTTGGGGCCATAGGAAGTTTGTTCCTGATATGCCAAGTGGTCCGCAAACAGCGTCGGAGCCAGGTTATACTAAAACAAGCATTGTTGGCTTTGGATAAGGGACAAAACCCAGAGGCATGGCTGGCCATGATGTGACATATGGGATAATTTTGACCATGGAAATGACGCCCCTTTGGCCAGGGGTGTCAGTGGGTTTTAGCTGTGCCTGATCAACACAGCTTTCCCACATTTGCAAATCATCATACATTATCCCTCTTCACAAGACTAGAGATATATAATGGCTACACGCTGATGGATGCTTTATGGTTTAGAGGTCCTACTAGGCTTGACGGCCCCTGGGAAGGCCCTGTGGTCTTCTATTACACAATGGGGAGTAGGTCACTGCCTGCAGCGTGGATTGTCCTTATATTCAATGCTTATTGAGCCTAAGCTGCTTGCTACTAGCCTTAGTATTCTCCCCCTATCATGTAAAGTGCAGGGTGTATGATAAGAACAATGCAGGGAGATCTACGAGGTTTCCTGTCCTCGGGGTCTCCAGAGAGCAAGCTTGGCTGCATATGGGTTGGTGCCTGAGGTCCCATCTCCGTGCAAAAGGCATCGGGCAATGCAATCGGGATTGTAAGGATCACTTGCAATTCCTTGACTTGCAGAGGCCCACATAAAACGGGTCAAGCCTCTACTCTCACCTGCACAAAATAAAGAAAAAGGGGAGATGTTGGGAGCGGTGCAAGCAGTGGCTTGGCGCTCTGGGTAACCGTTCTGGGTAACGGCTTGGCGTTGGGTGACGGCTTGGCGTTTTTTGTGGGCTCCGCCTTGACATGTTCAGAATAACAGGAAGTAAGGCATGGCCCTGCCTGTTGATCCGGACAGAATGGGGGGGGGGCTGCCTGACGACAGAGCGGGATTGGCTGTATATTTATACGTGGCTGCTGATGATTGGCTTAGCTATACTATATAAGTTGCTGTGCTTCCGCAATAAAGAGAGATCTTTTCCTTCTAAAAGGAAGACAAGGTGTCTCGGGTCTTTTCTTTCTGAGCCGATCTGCGCCGGACAACACAGTGACGTAAAAGGTTACAGGATAAACCCTGAGGGGACTTGACTCACCTCATCAGATAAAAAAGATACATTTTGTGTTATATAGGTCTTGCTTTATCTCAGTCTTAAAACATCCAGCAAAAAAGTATAAAAATAAGGTATATAAAATAAGGCCATAATAATAATCTGAGCTGTAAATGGCTCTAGTCAATAACTTCTTCAGATAACCCACTAGTAGTGTAGACTGCTGGACTGTTTTGCTGAATTCAAGCACCTATAATAATTGAATGACAATAGAATACCTATCTTTGACAGGAGTAAACAAAAAAGGGGGGTAAAAAGCAAGAATCATTCTGTGTTTGTATAAATAATACAATTAGGACAAATATGCAGTACTTTTGTGTAATTCTAGGAAAAGAAAGATTTGCACTAATCTGTTTGGACAGGATATCCTGTCTGCTTCTTGTAGTACGGCTAACCACTAGGAAAATAACAATGTAAAAAGTATTAATTATTGAAACTATACTATAATTCAGCTTAAAGACACAGCTACATTTTCTTAATTCATTGATTAGAGGCATCTGCTCTAATAGCGTTTGTGAATAGAATATAGTATATTCACCTTGTAAAACAAAAAAACACTATGAGAAAAACATGCAATGTATTAATTATTGAAAAAATGAGAGGCAATATCTGCAAGTCACCTATTTCCCAAATTACTATTCTCAGTAACATATAAATAATCTTTATAGCAGAAAAAGAAAAATGTGAGATAATTCATATTAAAAAAAACTGGTACAAAATTTCTACAGGAATTTCAGTCAACGCTTAACACATATTACAAACACGAATCAATGACTTAAACCTCATTGCCCATTTTTAAGGAAAGGCAAGTTAAAACCTCATTGTGATGTACTAAAACCTTAGAATAGAATAGTTTTTAAAGGACAGTGTAGGTGTGACAAGCATGTAGCTCCCTGGTGACACATCTTTTATGCATAACTCTAACTTTAACGTTTCTATTTCTATTTTGTTTTTGAAAATTAAAACCCATGTTCACACAAAATCTTCCATATGAATATTAATATCGGCCACGTTTTCACCTCAAAAAAGGAAACTACCCAAATAAACTAAAAATGTATAGAGCAACTCTGTTACACTGCACAGTAGATCATTATTCAATAATAATGATCAACTACACATACCTAAAATGTGTGAATATGAACTGTGGCATGAAGGAAGGCAACAAAAAGGCCACAGTTAGGTGTGAATCCCTTTAAGCATAATTTTTACAAAGTCAAAATTGTAATCTCAGCAGATAAATAAGTGGGCATTAGTAACCAGAGATAGAAGGAGAATAAGCCAGAAAGAAGTCAGGGGGTTTAGGGGGAATTGTTCCTTATTGGTTTCACATTAATTATAATGATTTAAAAAATTTCCAAAACTCACAGCCTTTGACATTTGAAATGATGTGTTTCTTGTGCATATATTTTAATTATAAAGATTAAAACAATCAACTTTGATTATTATTAAAACATATGGATGGATTACCAAAGTAGCACAATATTGTGTTTCTCAAGTACCACAAGAGCTCTCATTGGACCATGTAGCCCCTTTATTGGAAATAGCAGCACGCAAAGCTGATTCCTGATGGCTTTAGAATAGAAGCTGCAAATATTCCAGGGCACTTGTGTTCTTATTAATTATCTTTCCTTGAAACTATGCCTAAAAGCAACACTATTTCATTCTTCTCTCAATCCTGAAATTCAGATCTACATCCTTCTCTATTTCTAACATTGAAATAGCCATAATTGTAAATATAAATAATTTAGAGAGACAAAATAAAGCCACAACAAACAAACACAAAGCAGGAAAAGGCAACACTTTCCTCCTCGGTATATCTAGGTTAGGATGCAGCTGGCCAAGACCACGTATGTCATGCCCACTCCATCTGGTGTATTTTCTCCAATTCTGCTATCATGTGAAAAGAGAGAGAGAGAGGCAAATATTGGAGAAGCAAAGTAATATCCTGACATCTGAAGACACCTACGCATCTCATAGATATCCCATTAGTTGACTGTGGGTGAGTGGGAGACAAAGAATGCAAGAAAGTTTGATAAACGTCTCTAAGTAATTCAAACATTTTCATATTCAAATAATGGAGAGATGTTGCTGAAGAGGAGAAAGCACTTAAAGGATAAGGCTGAAATAGGCAATCACCCATCATCTTGCAAACCACCATCACTCTCTTCTTCTAGCAATCTGTTAGGGTACAGACTAAATTAGCAGAAAATTAACAGGATGAAGGTTTGGGGTCATGGTTAAGGGTCTACAGAAAGAAAAATATCTCCTGAGAAATTCATGAATTTGAAGCACAAAGACAACTTTAAACCCATGCTATGTGGGTGAGTTAAATATTAGTTCCTACAGGCTGACATGTGTGTAAAACCTGATTGGATTTGTCTACGGCAAATCTTCAAACTGTTTCTGTCCAAAAGAAGCTCTCAGCAGAAAGTAAAAAGGAGGCAGTGTTAAAAATGCATTATTTGAATCTCTGATTGACAGGTATCTTCTATCTATGTAATAACATAATTATAATTAAGTACACTTTCTCACAGGCTTAACCTCCTTGGCTTATCGTAGTTACTTCCTGTTCTTTTTTGCCCATGAGTAGAAATATTTCTCCCAATAATTTTTTCTCACAATGACAATATTGTATAAGTTATTATAAATAAGGCCTCCTTCAAATAATTCAGAGATGGATAAATCCTATGTAGAAAGTCTAGAAGCTAAATAATAAACACAAAATATATTTCTAATGTAATGCATGAAATGTTAAAAAATAGTAATGGAAAACATCCCCTATACAACAAAATAATAGTCTAACATCAAAGGAAATATAAAAATGGAAGAATTAACAGTTAACAGGGAACAACATAAAATAAAAATAATGCAACTAACTTTGTAAAAATGTAATATAGTCCCTCTATAGTAATAAAACTGTTAATTGTCATGCAGAACTCCATGAAGAAAAGAGGAAGGTTGAAATAATGCTTGGTGGTGAGTTACAGAGCTATATACACATACACAAAAAGTAAATTGATTAAAGGAAGTCTAAAACTTTCAGGGCAAAATAAAAATAAACCAGAATTTTTCAACAATTAAGTGAAAACTGTATATGAATGGATGCCACAATATTTTCAATTGAAAGAAGCTAGTCTGAAAGGTTATATATTTTAAGATTCCATTTATATAAAAATCTAGGAAAGACACAAGGGTAGGAATGGGAGTTATCTTAATGGTTGGAAAGGATTTGACATGACAGAAGGATGAATAGAAGAAGGAAAAACTTAAGACCAGTGAATTAGGCTGCATGCTTCTCTAACTGTGGATACATAATACTCTGCATTTGTCAAAATCCATAGAACTTCACAGCATAAAGAGTGAGCCATAATGGAAGTTGGCTCATTTAAGTTGCCACGATGTATCAGAGTGGAAGCAGACCCCTGCCAACGAATCTAATTGTATTACAAGTATTACAAGCTCACTGAATGTGGTTAAAGGAAAAACTGCTGACTTAAGTTACTTTGAAAATTAGAAGAGACTGGAAGACTGACGAAAGAAAGAATTATAAATAAGAACTTTGTTCTAGTTGGTAAAGTTCTCATTCATAGGGGTGTAATTAACAGTTGGGAAGCAATATACTTGTGTACTCATTTAAATAATTGAGAGTGTGGATATAAATACTTGATGGAAAGTTTCTCATGGTCATTTATTAGTTACAGAATAGTTGATTACAGAAAAGGAGAAGTCTGCAGTGATCCATGTAGTACTAGATTAGAGCTGGAGATAGGCACATGAAATTATTCCACAGACATGAACAACTTATTCAAATAGGTATACATGTATGCATATATACTAGCTAGAAGACACATATTTATCTCATGTTTTTATTAAGAGAATTTAGTGGTAAAAATGCTACATAGCAATGAATGGCACCTTGTGAAATGTTTATTCCTAATCTTTTTGTCCACTTAAAACCACCCAGTTCCTTGGAGAAATTGGACAGGATAGAGTCTGAGTCCTGATCAGAGAATACACAGAAAGAGCCTGAGGCATCTTGTGGTACCAGAGACCACGGAGGTTCTCAAAGCAAAATAAAAGTGAAAAGTGTGTCTTCACACCCAAAAGTTAAGGTGACAGTGGAACAATTTCCCAGCAGAAAGAAAGGAACAATTTGGGCAACAAAATAAATAATGTATTATTGAATTATTATAAACATTTAAAAATAAATGACCTTGAGTGTGAACTGTTCTACATGAATGATGAAACAAAGATATAAATGGAAGGAATAATCAGACTCATTCTAGTTTCAATTCTAGCCCAATTTCCCATGGACCAGTGCAGCTGTACAACTTGTAAATACATTTTATGAAGGTCTTGTGGCTGGGTGTGGTGGAGCACACCTGTGATTCCAGCACTCTGGAGGTTGAGGCAGGAGGATCACTGTGATTCTGAGACTAGCCTGGGCTACAAAATGAACTCAGAGCCAGCCTGAACTATATAGAAAGATGTTGTCTTAAAAAGAAAAGGAAAAAAAAAAGAAGTAAGGTAAAAAGGCAGAAAGAAATATAGAAATGGATAAAGAAAGAAAAGGGCAGAGAAAAGGAAAAGAGAGGAGAGGAGAGGAGAGTAGGAGAGGGAAGGGGAGGAGAGAGGATGGAAGGAAAGGGAAGGGAAGGAGAGGGGAGGGGAGGGAAGGGCATGGCTAGTGGCTACTCACCATTGTGACACATCTGGATATGCCACGGGGAGAAGGGAAGGGAAGGGAAGGGAAGGGAAGGGAAGGGAAGGGAAGGGAAGGGAAAGAAGAAAGATCCTATAAAAGGAAGCACATGACTCCAACTCCTCAGGGTGGATAGTGTGCAATGATTGCACTCCAGTGCATGAAGGTGGAAAGCCTTAGGGAGAAAGAGCCAGGGCACAGTGAAGGAGCTTTTCACATGCACCTCCTCTGGTAACTGAGAGTGGCATGGCTAGTGGCTACTCGCCATTGTGGCACATCTGGATATGCCACGGGGAGAAGGCCACGCTATGTCTGGAATCTTCTCCCTCCAGTCTGATCCTGGGAAGAATTTGAAACACAGAGCATCCTTCTACAGAGCCACATAGGACCCCTGCGCTCATGAGAAACAAGTGGAGCCCAAGAGATGGTCACCATGTGCATAGGTTCTAGAAGTGATGGTGACCAAGTAGATGTGTTTCTGTTGGGACCCTGGAAAAGGTAGATATTAGGTATAACAAAGGGAATCTAAATAAGGCATGGACTTTCAGTAAAACTGTATGGTATCAATTAATTGTAATCAATGTGTCATATTATTGTTGGATGTTGACAGTAGCAGTATCTTCGTATAGAGATGTGGAAGCTTATTGTACTTACTGTTGAGATTAAAGGAGAACTTCACAGAAAGACTGTACACCTTGCAGTATTCAGAACAAATTCAGTGTCTCTGTGTTCACTACTACACCACAATCAGCGAGCCCATACCACGGAGACGACTCTTCTTCAAATCAAGATGCTGCATTCCACAGCATCACTGGGACATGCTGAGCACTCCAGATCAGGTCGTAATGAGGGCCTTATGGTACTAGGAAGTTCTACATTAATGAATACAATAAATATGTCTGAATTACCAACCCCTGATAAGATCATCACAGTTTTTGATTATAAAATCATTAACCTTACATCTTTCATTTGAATGTCCCCCTGAACAAAATGGAGCCACTGTTCAGTACTCAGAGTCTTTCCAGATCTGAATTGATATTGCAGTCTGCTCACTTGTATGAGAGTATCTGCTTTGTGTGTGTCTATACCATGAAGAAATCTGTTTGACAGCAATGAATTGCTATTTTTAAGTTTTAAATGCTTAGATGATTCAGAAGTCTTATATAATTGCAATATTTTATACTTGCTTACCTTTTCTCTACAGAAGACAGATGTAATTAAGGAAGGAATCAAGGATGATTAAAACATTAATGCCCTTAAAAATTTTTAAATTTAAATGCATGACTTTTACTTTGACTTTTTAAAAGAAAGTAATTTATTGATTAATGATGGTTGAAATTTCTTTTCTCCTTGTGTCATTCTAATTCTCTTAAGTTATAGCAGGTCAGAAAATATCTCTTTCTCAGAAGCCAATTACTTTTATGAATACATTATGAAGGGAAAATATTCACTACCTCTCAAGAATTTAGTGAGAGACTCATGTGAAGTTTTCTAATGATGTCTTTTCAAATTATCCCAATAAAAAAAGCAAGTAGCACAAACATGTGCATGTACAGCAATATATTGCTCTGGATTTTGAGATGAATGATTGATATTTGTGCCCTCTAAGCCATATTTGTTCATCCAAGAACATAAATGCTAACAAATTTGAGTTTGATCACCACTTAAGCTTGAAATTATAAAATGATTTTATATAAGATTATCACTCTTTGTCCTTCACCTAAGAGAAACTGCTAGTGTGTCAATTTAGGAGTAAAAGTGTAATAGGCAATAAGGGAACTAATGAAACAAAATCATACAAAATGTTAAAAAGTGTTTTTAAATTTCTACCATTGATTTACCCAATGAGTTCAAATTTTGAGGCTTTGAAATGATATTCACAAGCAAGTAGCCCTGAACACACTTTGACAAAGACTTCATGTAAAACAGCCAACTAAGCCACGTCCTTTCCTGAGGCTAATTCATTAGTACTTCACCTACATAGCCCCTGGCATTAACTTTCAAATGCTCTTTCCTAACTGCTAAAAATAGTGCAAACAATTTATTCCTGAAATGATTTTACATGCTGAGTACTCATTTAAAAATCTATAAGATCACATTAGAGATACAAGTGGATATGAACTACCACCACCAGCTCTGTGCTGATAGATTCAATGGTAACAATTTTGAACAGGAAAATTTATATGCTAAAAATAGAGGTATTCTTATATAATGGTACCCTTTATAAACGATGCTGCTGACTAATTACCCATGTGAAATTCTCATTATATTTTGCCTTTCATTTAAGCTACTCCTTGACTGTGATCTCTATCAAAAAAGCTGTGGTGCTCACAAGGGCACGTGGCCCTGTTTATCTATAAGATTAGATCACCACTTGCCAGCAGCATTTATTTTCTACCTGCACTAATAGCATTGTACCTAATTAATACCACATAGAGTTACATCTGAGAAAAAACATTTGTGTGGAAATTCAACATTTTATAGAGCAAAGCATTGCCATTATCTTCTCTTTCATTTATAGGAAGATCAGATGCACCAACTTGTTTTACATTATGTGATGGGTTTTAAACCTGAGGTATACTAGTTTGATTTTAAGAAATAAAAAAAATCAGTTGTTAGATCAAGAAGCAAAAACCTAATGCAGCTGAACAGCTAATACATATGACAAGGTCAATTAACAAGGAAATACATGTGGAGGTGCATTGAATCCTTGGGAAGCTGGTTATTGAGTAGAATAATATGAAATGCTGTGGTCATCCTCTTGCAAATAATCTGGTAGACATGTTTATTATTATTACAGGCTTGAAATTGTGATCCTGAATTTTTTTTTTTTGTTTTTGTATTTTCAAGAAGGGTTGCAGGCTGCTCAGTCTCACTACTAGACTAGACTTGTAGTGATCTGTCTGCTTGGTTACAGGCTCCCCAAGAGCTGGGATTATAGGCATGCGTCAACACGCCCACCCAGTCATAATTACCATCTCAGTGCTTCCCGGGGCTGGGGCCAGCATGGCAGACCCAAGGATTGAACTCCAGGCCCCAGCACCTGCTTGAAGGTGCTTTGATCTGCTAAACTATTTGACTTACCCTCGCAATTTTGAAATTTTCATTTTGTGCTTCAGTCAACAATCAAGATGCATGGAAGTCCTTTCCAGTGGGCTTTGTGTGCCCACTGAGTGTGCCCGAGAGGCATACAGAGGTTGTGGACACAGCCTGCTCGAGACTCTGCCTACAAGTACAAATACAAGCACTCAGCTCTGCTTAAGCTCTGCCCTGCCTTGAGATCTTCAGAGTTGAAACTGTCCCTGTCTGTTGCTGCAGTGAAGCTGTCACTCTAGAAGACCACCAGGGTTTGCTGCCGAGTGGGACACACCAGTCAGTCATGAGGCTGCAACCAACTACTGGAAAAGCATTGCTTGCTCCTTTGCATTAAGAAAATCTTTCCCTAAAAATTATTGTATCTGCACTTTAAAAGGTTTGCACTTAATGGATTAAGTGAAATTATTACTGATTTTGTAGGTCTAATATCATCTTCTTAAAAGTTTTATATACTGCACTTTTTATTTTACCATTCCTTGTGGTTTCCGGAGCAAATAATTGTCATATTAGAATATTGCCAACTCGATTTTGTCTTATCAAGATCAGCTCTGTGCTGAAGCTGCTGTTGTCATCAATCACACTGAGGGCAAGAGTAAAACAAAGGTTAAATAGTAACCTACAATTTATTAATATTGCAATTATTGATTGCTTGTTTTAAAGTCCTCTATGTGAAATATATGAATCAAAGTCTTAAATACAAATTTCTATTGGTTTTTATCTGACTGCACATTTATTCTATGTAGTTGTTTTCTAATTCTGTTCCCAGAATTTACACAGACTCTACGGGAATTTTGGCATTTTCTCACACATGTAAGCATTATTGATGGATGGTAGGGCTCTTGAATTCTAAGGAATAGCTAACTAGAAGAGACAACTCAGACATGGAAGTCAGATGATAAAAACAAAAAGCAAAAAACCCCTCAGGAAATGGGCTATGGTACCTAAATAACAAGTCAGTTAATGAATTCATCTTCTTTATTATTAATGTCCAGATGTATGAGGCAAGACCTTTCTTTTTGCATTTCTCACGTATCTATATATTTCATCAAGTATTTTGTAGTGTTCCCATCTAGCCTTAGAAATTAGAAAAACATGCTTTCTGATGTCTGAAATGCTCAGTAGAGGCGTCCTCACAAAGCAGTGGTGTCGATGGCAGCTCCACCCGGGATGCTTCTGGGTCTAGGAATGTGTGTTACATCCTCACAAGATGCATAGCCTGCATTTGATGGTTGTTTACCTTCAAAAATAAAGTACAAGCCAATAAAAATCACCAAGTAACACGGTCTGTCCATCAGGGCATCAGAGTAAAGAGAAGTAAAATGAATTAACAGGGTGTCCCAGCTATTTTTCCCTTGTTGCTGAGACAAAACTCCCAAAATTAAGAAAGGAAAGGTTTATTTAGCTTACATTTAATGTAGGTTTCAGTCCATAATTGGCTGGCTCCAAGACAGAGGGGTACATGGCAGAGGACAGCCTTTATGGACAGCAGAAAACAGCAAAGTGCAAAGGGAAAAACAATAGCTGCAGCAGCTAGCAAGCCTCTCTCCCTGCCTTGTATTGTATGCAGATAACTCATCCAGGGAAAGTGTAGCACTCACACCCCTAGTTCCCTCATTGGATCATGAATTAATCACAAGCTCCAAAAACTGCCCTAATGACCACTTGGGGCTTTAAAGGAACAACTGGACACAAACCGTAACATTCCACCTCTGTCACCCCAAAGACTCATGCACATCCCTTTATGAAAAAAAAAAATAGTCCATCTCTAAGAGTTGACAAAGACCTAACAGTTTCGGCATTGCTGAAAAGCCCAATTCCAAAGTCTTCTCCAAGATCTAAGGCAAAATCTTATGTGTGTGATCCTTTGTACATGAAAAGTTAGACACTTTCAACATTCAAAGGTATGAGCAAAGCATTAGCATTCCAAAAATTAAAAACAGCAGGCTACAAAGCATTGGGACAAGAGTAAGCTCAAAATCTAGAAGGGCAAATATTAAGTCCCATAGTACCATGTAGAACATTCAAAGCTCTCTGCAGCAAAATGTGAGCTCCATGGGCTCCTCCTTCTCTGGCACACTTGGTTTGTACTTCCCATGGCTTCTCTCTTAGGCCTGCTTTGCTTGTTCCTTGCAAGATTCTTTAGATGATCCATGTTTCTACATTTTCCAAACTTCTGGCATTTCCACTGCATCTTAGGCTTCTCACTCTCTGCTTCACACTCTGCCCTCTCAGTGGCAAACTGCTTGGCCTCCCAGGCTTTCCTCTGAGATCTATGTAGAAGTGTAGAAGTGAGATCTATGAGAATTCCTGCATTATGAATGCACTTAAAACCAGCATCATATAGATGATGCCAAGGTCTTCTACCCACTGAAGGAGTAGCCAGCTTTTCTGTTCTCTTGCTTGCCTGAATTACTGAACCTGATTCTGAGGAACAAATTTCCTCTGCTAGTGCCACTCTGGAACTTTCTATGCCCCCCTATCATTCTGAAACACAGTGTGCTTCAGCCTTCTGTTCAAAGTAGTCTTTCAAATTTGAAGTTTTGAGGCTACAAAGAGTGGAGACCTGCTGCTTCTTGTGAAGCCCTTGGGCCATTCTTTCCATTATCTTGTTCCTTCTCAGCAATGGAGATCCTCTCAGCTCTCTTTGAAGTCCATGGCTTTATTGGTGCTTCCTTTCTGGCCAAAGTCACAGTATTTTCAGTCATCCTTCTGGGCTCTTTGCTCTTGATTCACCACATAAATCTCAAAAAGGCCTCCAGCAATAGCCATGTCACTGCCTGAATGTTTGACTGTCTTGGAATTTCTTTTGTCAAATTAATCAGTCCACTTCAGTTAACTTCAGTCTCAGGCAAAGTTTTTTGTCACAAGCAAAATGTAAAAAAGAAAAAAGAAAACAACTTTCTGCAAATCTATAACACATATCATTTGGAGTCCTTCTTCCCTACAGAAACCTCTCCAGCCTGATATTTAGAAACAAGATTTCTATCAGCATTCGGGTCTTCTGAGCCCTGACCAGAATCTACCATACAGAACAACTGAAGGCATTCCAGCGCTTCTCTTGTAGGTGACATCTCCAAACCCTCCCTATCTCTCCCCATAAGCCATTACCAAAGGTTTGCAATCCATATAGTCAGGTTTAGTCAAAAAACTGACCACTCTTCTTAGTTCCAAGTTCTCTCAGTTATTCTCTCTCATTACTGGGACAAAATACCTGGAACCCCAAACTAAGGAAGAAAAGGTTCATTTAGCTCAGAGTTAGTTGTGGTTTCAGTCCATACTCAGCTGGTTTCAAGGCAGAGTGGTACATGGCAGAGGGCAGCTGTTAATGACAGCAGAAAACAACAAAGAGCAAAATGAGGAGGAGGAGCAGCTGCTGCAGTTAGTGAGTCTCTCTTCCTGTCTTACATTTGGATGCAGAGTTTTCTACACCAAAGATGGGTGTAGCACTCACATCTATAACTCCAGCTTTGGATCATGAATTAATCATAAACTCTAGAATCCACTCCAATGACTACATGAGGCACTGGGGAGACAACTAGACATAAAACATAACAGGAAAAATGAAAAGCATGAAAGCAACAGAACCTCAAAAGAGACAATTAATGTATGTTACAACTGAAGAAAAGCTCAGGTCTCTTCCCTAGAGGTATAGGCCATGGCTACTAACATCACTGAAAGTAAAAAGGAAATCTATTTTCAGACTGAGGTTACATCAAAATAGGCCACCACCAACTACACTTCCACCTGGATATTCAGACATGCTGCAGCCAAATGAATGCCTCTGAGAAACATGTTTTTCCTCCAAGGATTTCTGTCCAGTAAGCCATGATGCAGCAGTGAATTTTCCATCTGATGGTCCCCTATTCATCTAGAAAAGAGCATAGGGAGCAGGCTTCGGCCACTTGGATCAGACAGAAATCACCACAGTGGCTTCTGTTGACCTTTCTGTAGATCTTTATCTGCATAATGGGATACCTTGGTTTGCTTCACTTGTCACCTGCTGCCTTAATTAACCTGCTACCACCTCCGTCCCAGACCCAAGTTTCTTTCTGGACAAAATTAAGTGTCAACTATCCAGCTCTCCTCAGAGATACCTTGTATGACTCCCAAATTTCTATATGCTGATAAATTTGTACTATTTTTCCCTGCTGGTCTAATGATTGTCAGATTATTTCATGGACAAAAATCATCAGGAGGAAGGAAGAAGAAAATTAAAATCTCCCAAGAAAATCCAATTTGGCAATGATTCTATGTTCATATGTGGCTCAGTCACCTAACAAGAATGCTATCACTTCATATGTTTCACGAGATTGTTCGTTATCAATAATGCCTCCATGGATATTCTTTTGGGTAAATTTGTCCATATTCATTATTTTATTCTTTAGAATTCGATTTTTAGATGTCATTTCTTGGATCAAAGATCTTCAAAACTTTCAATCATTGTCTTTCAGTGAGATTAAATAAATTTATTCTATTAACGTATCAGAGCGCCACATGCCCTAAAACAATGAATGCATGCACAGCACACATTTGCAGACATAAAGCATAAATAGGTGAAAGGGTTAATGGCGTTGGGTTTTGGATCTAGATTGACTCTTCAGAACCTCAGGCACTCAGTGGCAGGATCCAGGGAAGCTGGTTGGATTATGGAGTCCATTTCCTTTCTGCTAGGAACTGAGGTCTGGTTTGCAGCAGTTCACTGATCTCAGGGACGTCTGATCTCAGGGACGTCTCTCACTCCCTGCTCCTCCTGTCTGCTTCGTAGAAGCCTTGCTTTGGGCATTTCCGTTGTCTGGGGCCTACTCATGTGCCCTCCTATTGGGGACCAGCTAACTGTGACTGACACCTTTATACACCGCAGTCGAAAGAAACCTTCCTTGCTCTCTTGCTTTAATTCATGGGTGTCATGTTTTCCATCTCACAGGAGAAAGTGACTGTGACAGATAAATTGATAGGCACGAGAGAAAGAGGTTTCTCTGAGGCTGGGATATTTGAGGGCAATTTCTGATCCCTAAGATTGGCCTCAGTAGCTCCAACCCAAGTGTTTCCTTCCTTCTAAATCATTAAAAATGAGAAATTGCAGATCTTTACACCGTTTTTGCTTTTCAGTACTTCCAGTGTTGAAGCATCATTTTCTGAGATTACCACACAAACTATTATTGTTTAATACACTGATGTAATTAGTGGCCAAATTGTTTCAATTAATCTTGATTTTGTCTTTTGTCTCTAAAGCATGCATGTCTTAAATATTACTTACGATTTTGCAAATACTCGCAGTAGGAGGTTTTGAAACAAGTGTTTAAAGACATCAGAATTTATAGAATGAGAGTTTTAAAAATCCAAAGTACACCTGTTAAGCATTAGGTACCTTCAAATGAGTCAAAACATGTTAGAAATACATTAATGAAAACTATTTTTATGGTTTTAATACACTTGAGTGCATCTTTCTAGTTCTTTTTAAATGTTGATTAAGCTATAACAATAGTATCGAATAGGAAGCACAGCAAGGACACTGAGTGTAGTTCCCTAATGCTAGACAAATAACACAAAATACTATTTTTAATAAAAAAATTAGGTTACAACATTCATAATATTCAGCCTTCTTTCACAGAATATTTATCTTCTTCATAATTTAAAATAATATTTATCCATATAATTTATAGCATGGCATTTCTGAATTTCCAATTTAAATAATGCATCCAATTTGAAATGATAAATGTCAAACTAATTTAAAATTTTACTGTTTTTTATATAACCATATTAAGCTATAATATCTAATGTCCTGTGTGAAAAGTCATCCTATTTATTGTTCCATACATTCAGTGGTCAGTACTGTAGCTATGAATATTCTAATATTATTTTTTATTATTTATAATGGGCTAGTTTTCTACAAAATAAATAATGATAGCTTAGAACTTTGTGTCAAAACTAGATCACAGCATATTAGTAAGAATCTACTGAACTATACGTTCCTAGCCTCAGTAGCTACAACTTCTACTGACTTTGTATGAAAATAGTGTAAGCAAGGGAGAGATGGCTCAGTGGAATAAGTGCTTCCCTGGCAAGTGCAAGGGGCTGAGTTCAATCCTTGATTCTGCAAAAAAAGAAAAAAAAAAGAAAATAGTGTAAGCCTTCAAGTTACCAGAAAACTGAAAGTTATGCACTAACCAGGAATATTTGGGAAATGTAGATTGCAAAGAGGTACATAAATAAATAAGGTGCATATCAGAAAGCATTCTGTATTTGTTAAACCAATGCATAAATGTATTATTTGTTGCTCATCTCTTTCCCAAATCTAGAAAAAGGAAGAAAGAAAGAAATCAAGAAAGAGAAGAGAAGAAATGAGAAGGAAAAGAAAAGAAAAAAAGAAGAGAAAAGAAAAAAGAAAAGAAAGAAGCAAAGCAAAGCAAAGCAAAGCAAAGCAAAGCAAAGAAAAGAAAAGAAAAGAAAAGAAAAGAAAAGAAAAGAAAAGAAAAGAAAAGAAAAGAAAAGAAAAGAGAAGTGTTTCTTCCATGTCCCTAGAAATGAAAGAAACTTGAAGGCTGGAGCTAAGAGTTGGTGAAGATACGTTGGTCATGAAGTGTTCACAGGAAGAATCTCTTACATCTATGATTTGTATCATACCAGTTATTAGAAATGCAAGAACATTTAAATAAATTCCAATATTTTCATATTGGTTTATGAATATTTCCTAAAATATTGAATATAAAAAATTGCTTTAAAATATTAGACAATTTCCATTGGCAATAACTTTCCAAATACTTTTCTGCTCCCTTTCCTATTTTTAATTGATTCCAATTCTGTCAACATTAGAGCTATTAACATTATTACAGTTTTCATGGCTTTCTCTTTGTAGCTTTCCTTTGTTCTCAAATTCACTATTTTTTTCTGGAACCAGGGATTGAACTCAGACCCTTGCACTTGCCAGGGAAGCTCTTATTGCACTAGGCCATCTCCCCAGCCCTCAAATTCACTGTTCTTGCTCTTCAATGCCTAATCTGTCATCAATCCTGGGAAATTATCAATGTAGCCATTCCATTGCTTTGCAAATGTGATCTATGGTTTTCATTGACTTTAATATTTCTCTAAAACTGACCCAAACTTTTGTATCCTTATTTTAATTCTTTCCACTTATATTCTCTACCTCGGATCTGCTTTGGTTTGGATTATTTTGTTTCTCTTCTAAATATCCTTTGTTCCCTACTTCCCTTCTTCCTTCCTTCCTCTTTTCCTTCCTATATCCTTCTTTGTGATCTGCTTGGATACCACATTTTGCAATTTTTACTTTGCTAGATATTTATGTATTATTGTACATATTATTGCATTTAGTTCTGGGATGCACTTCAGGTACTGAGAAATGATGCCACCATTGTTTGTAAACATTTTCTTGATTAATTAAAGTACCATTTCTTGAGAGTTTAGTAACTCAACAAACCTCTTTCCAGTCTGTTGTTTCTGGCACACAGCTGCCCCTTGCTGGTTATTCCAGGAGTGCTCATTGTGCTGTCCTCTATTTTGGTCTGAGAGTCTGGTACTCGAGTCTTTTCTGTCTTAGGCCCTAGAAACTCTTTCAGGACAAAGACTGAAACAGTTGCAGCTTCATCTTGTGGTTCTCCAGCCTTCCCAGGTATTGCTGCCCTTCTTTAACTGATAACTAATTTCAACTAAAGAAAAATCCTCTGCCCATCTCTGCACTTTAGCTCCGAATCCAGTGATAAATAACATTTCAGAGTGAACTGAGGAGCACCTGAAAGGGTAAACGCTGAGAATATAGACATCATTGGGACATAATTATAATGTGTTATGGACCTTGAAACACATTGAAAAGTTTAAATGGAATAAAGTAGGCTGTGTATTGAAAGAGGTAAATAAATTCCGTACAAGAGTTCTGAAGTCCATGGATAATTTGGGATGTTGAGCTGTCATCTAGTCTAACATTAAAATTATCATAAAACCATATGTAACTTACAATTAACAAAGAACAATCATGGCACATTAAGAACTATCTAAAGAGACAGAAGAAAGAAGGAAAAGGTACCTATGTAGGATGGCTTGGATAACCACACTGCTGATCTATCTGCTGGTCTATTGAAGGAAGAAGTTGATGCTTAATTATTTTTTCTTTTTCCTTCATTTTAATTTTATATAACTATATTTTTTACCAATTTTGCATATTGATATCTGATCATGTCAATAACTAATTTGAAGATAGCATTATGTACTACAACAACCATTGTCAAAATCCTATTTGTTTCGTGAAATTCTGTATCATTTGTTTTTTTAACCATTTTGTATTTTCTTTAAAAAATAAAAGATAAAAGAAGTACTCAGCCAGTGCAATAAAAAGATGAATGTGGGAAAAATATAGTACAGGAAGGTCAACGAAAGCACTCCTACAGAGATTTAAAATCTGGTGTGAGTTACCAACTATCTGTATTAAGTTCTTCAGCCCCACATGAATGTGCTCAAACAGGCTTATAACTTTTTTAAAAAATCCTATTTTCAACTAAAGAATCAGCAAATAGATGAAAATAAACATTGGGAAACATACACAACTTGGGAATATTTTTTGGTGGAACTGGGGATTAAATTCAGGCCCTTGTGCTTGCCAGGGAAGCGCTTGTTCCACCGAGCCGACTCCCCAGCCTGAAGAGAATATTAACAAGTGATGATCACAGTATTAATAACAAAGTAGACGCTAAGGAAGAAGCACCATTGCCAGGACAGGGAGACACATCTTCATAATAAAATTAGTCTAGCAGAGTACAATTAATACTATTTTGCAGTGTTTACTAACAAGGTCTTCAACAGAAAGTCACTAGCTTGGAGACTAATTACAAGAAAACTAATAAAAATTATGAGTGTTATGGTGTTTTAGCCCATTTTCTTCAGCATTTTGCAAAAGAGGAAAAACTTACATGCTCATGTAAATTTTGGAAAACAAGATTAATAAGTTTGATTTAATGTTAATATTGGGAACGCTCACAAAATATGTAATAATGATTTTTAAGTGCACCAACTAATTTCAAATCTTATATATTCTACCATAAGCGTGTTTCAGCACATTTCAAAGATTGGTAATTTGTTGAACCTGTTAAAAATAAAAAGTAAAAACTGACCTGAAAATTCTCCTTTACAATTTAAAGTATATTTCTACATAATACACAGGTTAAAAATGAAAAAAAATTATTAGAACTTATGATCTGAAGTGTTGAAATATGTTTAGCATGATCATTTGTGGAATTCAGAGCTACAACTCAAAGATAAAATAGAAAAAATAGAACTAATTCAAGATTTCCAAGATTATTCAGCAAAAATAATTTTTTTAAATGCAAATTTGAAAAAGATACCTAACCATCAGTTTGTAATCATCGTATAATGTCATAGAAATTTTGCAGATGTGCATAAGGTATGTGTCATAGAGCTGCCAAGATAGCTCAGTGGACTAAGTGCCTGTGTAGGTAAGCTCAGGGACCAAGGTTCAGTCCCTGGCACCACATGCCAAGCTGAACCTGACCCCCGCCACACTGAGCTGTAGAGGGAGTCTAGGTATGGTGAACTGAGTTTATAATCCCAGCGCTGGAAAGGCTGAAAACAGGCGGATCACTATGAGTTCCACCTGCATGCTGAGACCCTGCGCGCTTTCCCTGGCGCGCGCTTGCGCACGCACACACACACAAACACACACACACACAAACACACACACACACACAAACACACACACAGTGTTTCATAGAATTGAACTTGTTTCCACAGTTAAAAACAAAAGCTAACAAAGAAGAAATCAATAGATATGCATTAAATCAAACAGTAAAATTACAAAATAAGTTTAGAAAGCTGATATTTGAATATGATGGTAAATGGTAAAAATGTGAAAATATCTTGCACATGAAAAAGTGAAGACAGTGGCTTATACTGTATCCAACACAGAACAGGACTGTGCTTAGTGAGCCAGAAGTTCTTTATTCATTCTCTACCCCTCTCCAAACAAATTTCAAAATTTTGCTTTCAATTGTATGCTACGAAAATAAATTTTAACATGCTTATTGCACCCATCTTATGTGATTTTTTTTCAGAACTGGGGATTGAACTCCAGTCCTTGTGCTTGCCAGGGAAGCACTTAATCCAGTGAGCCATTTGCCTTGGCCTTGTGATTCTATATGTGTGTGGTTTTGTAATATTATGGTAATTCATTTATTAATAAAAATAATTTTGCAGTGTTTACTATTTTAACATATAGGTCCTTGGACTATAATGTATGAATTATAAAAACTTTATTAGGATAAATCACAAGTTTTTCACATGAGCTCATTTTTAATTTCTATTTCCCCATTTCAACTTATACTCTATACTCCTGTGGTTCCTTAGAATCTCACTAATCATTGTTAGTGGAAATCCGAGGAGTTTCTTCAAAACTGCAGATATCCTCAACTGTCTACCCCACCCACAGGGGAAGTTTGCAAGTGGCAAATCCAAGAGTGTCACTCGCTTCTCCTTGTTGCTGATTGGCTGCTTCCCTGTAGGCTTCGGGCAGGTAAAACAGCATTCTCTCATAATAGGTTGCTGGGCCATGTGTGGCTTGCTCCAGTGGGCTTAGTTTTGTTCCTAAATCCCCAAGATCACTAAAATGCTGGCAAAATGCCCTTCAACTTCTAACATTTTATTAATGCAACATTTTTTAAATTAAATTATGTAACTGTAGGAGATATAGCATATTTAGAATTTAAATCACAAAAATAGGCTTTTATATGCCTTGATCTAAATAAACCCAAAATTTGCAGTTTTTCACAATTCTGTGACTAATGAACTATGAAACAGATTTTTATGGAAGATTTGATCTTTTAGAACAATATAATCTAACACATATTTCAAGATATATAGTCAACAAATATGAGCAACATAAATAATAAACTGAATTTTAAATATAGCATGTAAAATATTGGCCAAAGACTGTTTTCTTCATTCATATTAAAATTATTTTATTTAAAAGCAATTGAAGGGGTTGGAGATATGTCTCAGGGGAATTAGTGCTTCCCTGGCAAGCACAAGGGCCTGCCTTCAATCCCCGGCTCCACCAAAAAAATAAAAACAATTGGAAAAATAAAGTTTTTGCTTTATGGAAGTTTACTAAAATGATTTTATCGTATAGTAAGTTTAATTATATTTCATATATCTCTGGAAACATTTGTGCAGTAGCTTTAATAAATAAGAGAGTTGTGTCACCATAATACGTGGTCCAAAAGAGTGTAACAGTTTGGTATATAAAATGCACATACTTATTTCACAGTGCAGATCATTGTAACATCATAAATGACAAAAGAAAAATTGTACAAAATAACATGCTCTAGGGAAGTAATTTTGAATAAATGATCATAACTTAGTTTAACTACATAAAAGAATCCTGGCAATAGTAAAAAACACTATTTCAGGAGAAATTATCTGTTAATTTTAATGACTTTCCTAATGACCAGCCTTAAATTTCAGAATGTCATCTTTTGACATGAGTTCTAAGGGTAAATAAAAAGTGCCTGAAGGTGATAGTTATGTAATAAGATTGGTTAGAAGTTTTTCTGCTGATAATTATTCAATTAGAGATTTTAATCACATCATCTGGCCATATTGCTATGTATTTTTAGAGTTTAATCAAAATCTTGTGATAATCTGTCTATGTGGTCAGAATATTTAATCAGAAAACTCCGTAAAGATTATTAGGAGGAAGGTGGCCTTTTAATTGAGAGAAGGAAGAAGATGTTGATTGAGGGAGTTAACATCTAGTAGTGGAGGTCACATGCTTCCATCCAAATGTCCCCAAGAGCCGCATTTGCTCAGAGGAGATTTTGGAAAATTGAATCTCGGGGAGCTCTATGTGAGTGTGCTGGCAGGAGGTGGGTGCTGGGGCTGGCCTGGAGGGGTGCATCTCCCACCCTACTTCTTCCCCAGTCACCCAGGAATCTGCTGATTCACTCTGCTAGACCTTTTGCCTGAACTTTCTGTAATGGAGCTGCCAAGAGAAGAGTGTGCATAAAGGTATATTTGTTCTGCTACAATCTGTTGGGTGTTATGATTAGAAAATGCCAAGGCCCAGAATGTACAGCATATTACTGATGAAATGGTGTGATGGATGATATGCAAACCACTCGTCGTATGCATAAATAGATATGATTAGTTATTTCTTACTTCGAGAAAAATAAACAATCAAAAAGAATTTGAGCCTGGTGTCTGCCTTATTTCACTATGGTTGCAACCATTTTACCATAGACGTTTCAAGGTTATCTTTCTTTGTGGGTGCGTAGTAGTCCTTTATGTTTACATGCTGTACTTGGCTTATGCTTCCTGCTGCTGATGGGCATATATACCATTTCCAAGATTTAGCATTGTACTGCAATAAACATGGGTGAGTATGTTTCATCTGAACATGGTGGGTTTCACTCTTTTAATCTTTCATAAAATAAAAGGAAAATATTACCTGTTTCTAGAAATTACCAGGTAAATGAATGGCAGTAATAGAAAAATGGGCATTAAAAATTAGAATTATATCTCAACCTATTGTTCTGTACATGTCTGAGAATATAAAGAAAATGACAGCTTTGTGTTCAATTTAAAAAATTATCTTCCGTTTAATTTTTTATTGAAAAGTTATGAACACAATGGTATTTGTAAGCTCCACGCTGCTTACAGCTTTGAAAATCTGCCCAAGCCAACTGGTGAGCCATGTTTCCAAGGTAATAAATGAGAGAGGCAAACAGTACTGTGACAAGATTGAGACTATTTACAGAGACCCCTGGGAAGTCCTACTCTGCTTTCAAAGCTCATACTTAAAAACTATAGTTCTGATATAAGTTACGATGTGTTCAGCCTTTACTATAGATTTTTCAGCCAGTGAAGATGTGTGCAAGGTGTGCTATACATTTTTATATTTGCTTTTCTACTCTTGATTATTTTAGCAGGTGCTTTTAGAACTTACTGGAAACCTAGCTTGTTACATTTCTAATAAAGTTTAAGATAAAATATTTATTTCTCTCAAGCTTCCTAAGTTTCTGCATTTTGGCTGGATAATCCTTTAGAGAAAATATTTATTTTTTTGTTTATTCGTTTTAGGCAACTTAATTTTGTGGTAGTAACTTGAATTTTGAGTTATGAGACCTGGCATAAAATGTAGCACAGTAAGGAATATTGGTTGGAATTATATTCTTCTAATTGAACAGAAATCAGCAAGTAGGATTACACGTGCATATTTTTCTACCTATGTTCAATTATTGTATATTCTATTAAGCTCCTTTCCCTCCATTCCTCTGCTTCATATTGGAAACAACATCTCAGATTTACAAGGGTGTTTAATTTCTCAGTGACACTCTGCTTAGATTTAATACTTTTCTTTGCAAGAGCTGTAATCATCTCTCTTCTCGCAACTCTGGAACTAACCTTCAGTGTAATGGTTTGACTATGGTAAATGTGGAATAAGAAATATAAATTTTAAGAGAGACAAGTGCTATGAAAATAAAAGAAAAATGTTGCATGTTTGGGGGTGAAACATCTACAGTGAATAGAACTGAAATGCAGGTAGAAGTTTTCCTCCTCCTAAGAAATAGCTCTGTGGTTACCAAGAATCGCAAAGGGGCTGATTGCAGGTGAGGCCCGTGAGCACTCACTTGCTGCAGGCTGCGGCTTCTACATTACTTCAGAAATCACTGGGTCAAAAACCAATTCTAACACTGTGCTTACAAACTGTTGTCTGACTTATCAGAAAGAATGGTCATTGTGATATAGCTTAGTATCAGAACTGTGTGTGCGGATGCCAGACAAAGCTCAAACTACACATATTATAACTGAAACACTCCCATGTCCACACACACCAGTGTGCTTCAATTTCTTGGTTGCCCAGGAAACAGTTCCAGTTCCAGTTCTGGTTGCTCTTGTCTCTTAGAAACTGCTGGTTGCTGCGATGCACATTATTGAAACTAATTCCCAGTTGACAAGCTGCGCTGCCTCTGTACCTCCTGCTTCTTTGTCTTATAAGCCCTAGCCCACCTGGGATTGGGGTCTGATACCCTTGGAGTGAGCCCAGTCAGTACTAGTGCATGCAAAATCTGCGTCCAAATCCTGGGTGTCATTTTGATAGCTTTTCTTGCCATTGCAGTGTTACTGATTTATAACACTAAATCTAGGTGCCAGTGGTTTAAAAGAAAAACAATAAGGTTAAACATATGTACATTATAAGCCTAATGATGAGCAAATGTTTGCTTGTTTGGGGCAAAAGGAATTTAGCACTCAACAAAAAAAAGTGCCAGTAATCCTCAAAGAAACTGAGATCCTCCTAGCACACATTTAATTCAAGATGGATTAGTAAAGCTGCTCTTCCATCAGTGTGCAGATCTGCTTTCCTCTTAAGCTGAAGTGATTATACCACTCTATCTAGCAAACGCATTTTCTATTTTGTATGGATTTTCCTCACACGCAGCACTTCCAGTGAATATTGTTCTGATAATTGCTACCATTAAACCAATTTAGAAACCATATAGTTTATGTACGAATAAGAAAAGAAGCAAATTAGATTCAAACACATACTGTGCTAAGTTCCGTGACCACAGATGGAAATCGCTGAGCACTGAGAAAGGCCACTTTCCTTGGGTTGCCTTTGTCAGAGTGACCCTTGAAACCCAATGCCGCTGGGGACAATCTGACTTTCTGTCCTCAGCAGAGCAGCAGCACAGTGGTCCAGTATGGAACGGAACTGCAGGAGCAGCCCTGCTCTGTAAATATTTTCTGAAACCACAATTCATTTTCTTTTGCTGAAAGGTATTTGTAGAATTTTTTTTAAAAAGTCAGTTTACACCATTAGAAAGAAAATATACTCCAAACTTTGTAAAATGACTGAAATAGGGCAATAAATTCAGGAGTGAAAGAGCTGAGACGTATTCTCGAAAAAGATTATGCAAGCAGCTTTAGGCATAGCATCCCTGCTTTACTTCAAAACCATAGAAGGTAGTTTTCCTTAGTACTGAGGATTAAATTCAGGGTCATAGACAGGCTAGACAGTACTCTAACTCGGCCATAAATGCAGCCCTGGGAGGCCTTTATTTTCACAAAAATATCATCAATTTAGGACTTTAAAATTCAGTCTTTTTACTCTACTGAAGAAGGTCTGAGGGAAGTAAGAATATATATTGAAAAAAAAACCACTATTTTCTTATAAATTAGAGGCCCTAGGATGACACAACTAGCAAGGTGTGAGAAGCTGAGCTCTTTAGTGCCACTGCCTAGGCTCAGGGCCACAGCGTAGGCTTCCTCGAAGAAGTCTGGGGTGTGGCCTCCTGGGCCACCAAACGTGTGGGAAGGTGAATAACAGAATGAGGACACGGAGACATTCACTTGGAAACCACAGAGAAGTGGGAATGCCTTTGTGACTGGAAGCATTACGGGAGGGTCACGCCACAGAGGGGGAGGCCGCAAGGCCATTTTGGAGTCCATTAAATTGGAGAAGTGAATTGGTGCTCACTCATTTCTGAAGTAGGAAATTTTTTTGCATTTAAATGTTCATATATTGTATTTCCATACCTTACATTTTGGAAGGACAATCATGCAAGGCCAGAAATTCAGTATGTTTTCTCTTTTCACTGCATTAACTTTCTCTTAACATTTTACACCAGAGAGACGTAAATTTAAACACAATCCTCACAAAGAAGGCAAAACACTGAATACTGAATATAGAAATTCTACAGGGTGCTCAAAGCAATAGCTATTGTGAATTCATACAACTGAAAATCGTGGAGTAATACTTGAAGAACATCAGTGAACAAAATGTGGGGAATATGCTTGCTTGTTAATAATATATAATATGCTATTGATTTATATTACATAACACAATTCAATTTCACAGTTAAATTAATTAGGAGGCATGATCTCAGTTCATACAATGTATTAGTATTCCAAACGTCACACTGACATCGTAATATATTTGAGATCTACCCCCACAAGCAAAGCACGTTTTGCTAGCTCTCTAAATGCTAGTTTTAGTTCTTTGTTGTTTTTCTTCACACACTATCAAAATTTATAATACAAATATAGACAGAATTCATTTTGAATGTGTGCTTTATTTTCCGTTAGGCATGAAGCTGTTTGCCTAAAATAACACTGCAGCTTGCCTCTTTGTTGAGTATATTGGATACTGGTGTGTGCAAGCCTGAGGGTTTGTTTTGATTTCAACACTTGGTCTCTTGGTCGAAAGTCAAATAAAATAAAATTAGATTTTTTTATTATTGTCAGGCTTTCTCAATCTTCTTTATCCCTGGCTCTATCCTACCTCATCTATTTGTGAATTTGTATTAGCTGAGTGCCAGAAGCTAAATTTAAAAAAGAAATAAAAATTTAATTGCTTTATTGTGTCTGTCTGTTTCAATTACCTTAGATCTCCACTACGTGTTGCCAGTTGAAGCGAAGAGCGATCGCTTTTCCTGTGTTCCTTCTCACCTCAGCACCACACAAGAACATGGAGATTGGAGCAAACCCCAGCTAAAAGAGCAGTTAATATGAATACTGAGACCCTGTGTGCGCAGCGCTTCAGTCAAGAGAACGACGAATGCTGGACCAGACGGTTCCAGCCTCCAGGACAGCAAAAGGCAGAAGAAAACAACACGGTGGAACAGAGAGGCAGGAAAGCCAAGGAAAACTATGAATGAAGAGTATGGAGAAGTACTGCTCTTGTTAAATTTTACTGAGAGTTTCCTAGTGAAATAAGGTGAGGAATTGATAATATAAATAAAATAATATAATTCAGAGAATGTTCTACAGGCTGCACAAAGGCCAGTCTTCATAGTTTTTATTGTCAAGCACAGTGCTTTCTATGTTATTGATAACCTGGTTTGGTGAACAAGTGAAAATGGGTTCTTTTAACTTTGAAAGTGTTTAAAATGTAAGTGTCCATATTCCTTAGTTATTTCATTGGTTAACAGTACTTTGTTTGCTTTATGCAGGAAATAAAATATGAAACAATGCTTCAAGCTTACTCTCTTTCAAAGAACAAAGTAAAATATGCTTAAAATTTAACAAAGGTAGAAAGAAGAGTTCTGTGCTCAATACCTTGAACCAAAACATTTAGACAAAAGTGCATGGTGGGATTCTTGTTAATTGGGAAGGATTGAGGCAGTGAAAAGTTAATGGCTGTGAAGGTTTTTGTTTTATTGCTGAAAATCTGTTTGATTCTACCATACTCTGTGTGGTTTCTTACCATGTGATGGGAAATAAGCAATCGTAGGAGTGTCAGATACAAGCCCCACACTGCAACCACAAGGAATGGGCCACCTATATAATGCCCCCTTTTCCACTGCAGTTTGTTCAAGCTGAGATTTCTAGAAAAGGTAGTGGAATTACTGAGCTTTGGTTTGGTTACATTACCTGGCAATGGTAACAGCGTTAGTCCCATCTGTACATATCTAGAACACATTACAGATGCCACTGTTTTGCAATATCATGAAAAGAGCAAATTGCAATATCATGAGCTGTCTATGAAGTGCACCACGTGGCAGAGGAACACCTGCAGGGGGCGCACGGCACTCCTCCAGGCAGGAGCCAGAAGGCAGGCTGTAGACTCTCTTCATGGCGTGAACTCAAAGTCTCTTTTTTTCCTCAGTATTTATTGCACAGGAGAATGTCGTCTGACCACCCCTTCATTCCGCCTTGTGAGACCCAGAGTAGATTTATCTACAATAGGCAAGTTGACAAAAGCAAAAAATGGAGTTGTGGTTGCTATAGGAACATGGTAGAGAAAAACAGCGGTTTGCTAATCAGTGATTACACAAGTTCAGTTACACATGAGGGCTACATTCTAGACATCTTTTGATGTGGAAGTACTGTAGACTATATCCTTGAAAATCTGTCAATAAGATAAGTGGTCTACACACACACACACACACACACACACACACACTTACCTGAACCTGATTATAATTGTTACTACAGAAACTGTTACCCTATGCACTACAGAGAATTCTGAAGGGTTCTTTTTTTTCAGAACTGGAGATTGAACTCAGCCCTTGCACTTGCCAGGGAAGCACTTATTCTACTGACATCTCTCCAGCTTGGCCTCTGAAGTTGTACTGATGTCTCGTATACAGCCATGATAAACAAATTAAAAACTCAGAGGACACAAGAAAACTACCATTTCTTGTAAGCGATACTGAATTTCAAAATGTTCACACACTGAAGGATTATTTTGCTCTTTAGTCACATGAGAAAGAACGTGCCTCCTTTAGCAGGAGCTGATGCTGAGTGACAAAGTGTGACAGCCACACCAGCACTGAGATCTCATTTTGTTAGCAGGTCCCTTGCACAGCCTTTGCTCAATTATTCTCTTGAGCTCTCAAGTTCAGCTGTGGCATCACTGTTTTCTTTAGAACTAATAATGATATGGTTCATTTTTTATAATCCTATAATATTTGGTTCAGTAGATCCTTCTGTGGAGTATAGCATCTCTATCTACAAAATCTACATGAAAAAAAGTATACTTCATTATTTACCCTTCTTTGATTTCAAAAACCTACACAGAATATCTCCAAAAGAAGGCCTGGCTAGATATTTTAAGGATAAAAGTTGATTTTTAAAGGAAAAGACATCATATTTTAATGAACTCCTTAAAATTTATTTTGTGACTTTTGACTGACCATTTTGGGGATGCTGGCTTCTAAATCTCTTTTGGTCTGAAGCTTCGTGAGCCGTGCAAGTGGAGAGAGCGCAGGGGGGGGTAGTGTGAAGGACGCCCTGTGCTTTCATTGTTTTTCTTATCACCTCTAATTCCTAAGAGAGAAAAACCTGCCTGTCCAATTTGCGATGGAGATATGTACCACAATGGTTCACACAGCAAAAAATCATGCAGTTAATAAACGCTGTGCTTTCTTATTGAGAAATGACCCTTATATTAGCCATTCTCGCCGCTGGGGCAAACACCCGCCACCCACAGCGTAAAGGTGGAAAGGTTTAGCTTGGCTCCGGGATCCATCTGTAATGCACCAGGTGCAAGGCAGAGATAGGGAGGTGGGGCAGCGAGGTGGCAGCCAGGCTTGCAACCTGAGCCGCCAGGCATCAGGGCGAAGGGCAGAGCTGGGTCATGAACATACCCTTCCGGTTTCACACCTCTGTGACCTCGTCCTCCCTGGCCCTGCTTCGCAGGAGCACCATTAGCGACAGACTTCTGAATGGAGGAGTCCCCTGAAGAGGGTAGCACCCAACACCCAGACCCCTTCTGCTCACACAGAGCTTCAAGTGGGCCTTTTACATCTAAAAGAGAGAAACCTGATCAGTGGTACTTTCCTTTTAAGTTTTTTGCTTCATGTGCCTCATATTTATTACGACTGTGCCCCGTTTTTATTTCTCCCCTCAGCAGCTGCATGCTTGCACTGGCTAAGAACACACAGGTGAATATGTCTACTGCTCATGGCAAGCTAAAGGCTAATGGGATTAATCTGCACGTGTGACTCAATAACAGCATGAGGACTCACAGTGAAAACGTAAGTAAATCAAACTGTTTTGTAAGAAAAAGACTAATTTCCAGTGAGATGCTTCCATCGATGTGGAACGCTGTCTGGCTGGATACCAGATAAATCTAGTCCCAAAATGTAGAAAAGAAACAAGAGGAGCCGAGGCCTCGTGCTCAGTGCTCCCTCCCAGCTGTCTGTTAGGATGTCACTGGCAGGGACCTCCAGCAGGTAGGAAAGTCATCCAAAAGATGAGGTGAGAGGACAAAGAGTAGCTGCATCTCCCGCGGGCACCTGCCAGGGAGCAGCAGTGACTCTTGCTGCCTTCGGACAAAACTGAGCACGGGCTATCCAAGTCCACGTCTGTTTTTTGTTACAGTGAGATATTACGGGTGGGGTGCTTTACACACGGTCACAGTCATCACTTGTTCGGTCGTGGTCTTGATGGTGTCACTGCGCCAAGCTCAGTGTTCCTCCCAGGGCATATGGCACTGGAGGGCATCTCTTGGCAAGCAAGCAGCTGAAGAGGAGCATAAAGAAAAACTGTGGGCCCTGCTTTTGTAAACCACTTCCAAGACAATGGTAAGAAGCCCCCAGGACCTACTACCCCCTTAGAGAGCCCCTGTCAGTACCATCCTGAGTGCAAGTCAGTTTCCACATGGGTCTGAAAGGGGCATTGTAACGAACCCTTACCAAGCCAAGGAAAGACTGAAAAGGAAGCAAGAACAAGAGATCAGTCATAGAGACGACCATCTGAGTTCATGCCAGCTCCAAGCTCTGTTCACTGATGTGTCAAGCGAGCTGACTGTACCAGCATCAAGCGGCTTGCTGGTGTTGATATGACGGGGCACAGTTGAGAGAATAAATACATGACTAGAGAGGAACATAGGACCATGTTAAAGAGAAATACTCTAAACTTCTATTATGCAAGATCAATTTTTATTTCTGCTGCATGAGCACTGGAAGAAGAAATATTTAATTTTAGTAGACATAAACAAAATTCAGCTATTTCAAAATACTGTCAACTTGGATTGGAAATTGGAACGGATAGGATGGAAAGATTCATCATCACACCTTCCGCCCATTGCACTGCTTATAAATAAAGACAAAGAAACGTTTATGGTCTGAAGTTCTCTCATCACTCTCTTGTTTCCTGCCATGAATATAAAACTTATTTATATAAAATACTGTTGAGAGGCTAAGCAGTGAATGGTTGGAGAGGACTGTAGCTGGAGGATCCCAGCTGTCACTTTCCTGGTCACAAGTTTACCCAGAAAAGCTGAAGAACCAGCCAAGAGCAGCTGCTCCCCCTGCAGGAGCACTCCGGGGAACCCTGTGCTGCGTGGTCTGGCCACGTGATGTGTCTTCCCCTTAGTTACAGCCTTCACCAGGATGGGAATTTTATTTATATTTTCCTCTTGTATGTTTTGCTCTGTCAAAAATATACAAAGACTTAAAATCTCAGAAAGAAAAACATGACATTGTTTGGGTGAATACACAAACACGGATAGTAAATGGTGTGAACGATATGTACGACGGAGGTAAGATGAAGTGTGCAGGACGACATGACACCATTTTAGGGTGACGACAACCGAGTTATAGGACATTGAAATGCATTGGTACTAAGTTATTACAAGGGGCCTCGTTAGCTCAGTAGGTAGTGTCAGTCTCATAAATTATTACTGTTGCTATTTGGAATCCTAGAAAGAAAATCACTTAGTTCTTATAATTTTGTAATGAAAGCAACCACCTTATCAAGTCTTGCTCAAAATATCATCATTTAGTGAAATGAATTATATACGTCGTTAGGCAGCATGGAGTGGGAGGAGGGAGATGGAAATGACAGCTATGTGTCACCCGCACAGTATGTGTCCACATTACTGTTGACTGATCTAAACACACCGTCTGCTCAATGAATGATGAGTACTATTATTATTAACATGGTATTGTTTCACACCTAATCTTTTAATTTCACACATAGCATGCTTCAGAACATAGCCAACATACTTTGCTGGAGGAAAGAAATTATGTTCTAAGTTAAATGAGATTTTATCAGAAAAAAAATCCATAAAGAAGTGTAACATGTGTGTTTTATAGCATTTTTTTTTACAGCACCAGCCTATGACAGAACTAAACATATTATTTCAATGTAAGTTTAGCTGTTGGAGTACAGTTAAAATGTTGCAATGTACAGGTATTCCCGATGTCTTTCTTTTTAAATGGAGAAAATTTACTTAGCTTTCTCTAGTTTTAAATGAAATGTGTGCAGTATTATTTCAAAATAATAGTATTAAAATATCAAAATTAATATACTAATATTAATATTATACCACCAGAAAGACAGTTCAGTGGACTAAGGGCCTGCTTAGGCAAGCACAGGGACCCAGATTCAATCCCAATACCACATGCCACAGCAGTCCTGCCCTAGGGTGGGCTGACCTGGCCACCAAGACTGGGCGTGGTGGCACGCATGTGTAATCTCAGCACCAGGGAGACTGACAGCAGGATGATCACTGTGAGTCTGAGCTGCATAGTGAGGCCTTATACCAAATACATAAAAAAAAACGTCTCAATAGTGCTAGGAGCAAAACCATGATTGAGGCAAGCACAGAGCTGAAGTAGATTGTCATATTTTCAAAACAGAAAATATTTTTATATAATTGTAATCTATCTAAAGAATATAAATGTTATGCTAAATTTAAAAACTGCTTTGTGTTTTAATATATGCAAAAAATCTGAAAAATTGTTTAAATAAAAGAACATATTTTTGTAACCATGCATGCAAAACATTAAGGATGATTCCAAAACAAAATCATAGCATATTGCAAAATGAGTTTTATCACTAAATATGAAATGAAATGAATTTTTATTATCCTAGTTCATTTTTTTAAATGAAGCATTGTGAAGCCTTTAGACTTTAATGATTATGACATTAGAAAAATCTATGAGCACAGATTTAGTTTTTATCTAAATGAATTTATTTCTTCTTTTATAATACCCAGAAAGCCTTTGGGGAAATGTGTAAGTTCTATTTTGTTGTAATAATTACTAAACGAAAAAAATGGAACTGCAATTTAGCACTCAAGTTAATTTCTTAATACAATGAATTCTGTTCTCCTTTTTAAAGAGTCATTTTTGTCTACAAGTATATTTATACAGGGTTGGAGTTAAGTAATAGAATTAAACTTTCATTTTTATGTGTTTGATTGACACAGGGTCTCACTACACAGCTCAGACTTGTGGTGATCCCCTGTTTTCAGCCTCCTCAGTGCTGGGGTTACAGGTGTGCACCACTACGCCTGGACTCTGGCAGCTTAGCCCATCCTGGGGGCAGGGCTGGTATAGCATGGGGTGCCAGGGCTCGAACTGTGGTCCCTATGCTTACCTAAGCTTGCCTAAGCAAGTGCTTTAGTTCACTGAGCCATCTCGTGAACTAGTCAGCATTTATTATACCACTGGTTATATCAGCCCCATAACTAATCTTTAAAAATGTGTATAATGAAATGTATAGAGACTAGGAAATAATAACATGAAAATTAGAAAGGCTAATATATATCTAATTATCCTTCTATAGCTTACAAAGGCAATGTTGGTAGACGATAAGAGGAAATGTCTTTATGATAGAAGGTTTGAGGATTTAACTCTGAAAGGACTTCTGGAGTTCTGGACTAATGGGTTTTCTGGGTCTGACAGCTCATGGACCTGAGATGCCAGAGCCTGTGATACAATGTGAGTGGAGCAGGTGCACTTGCTAACTGGGAGACTATGGGAAATGTCAAATTCCTCCCAAGAAGCCCGCTGTTTTTAGAGGGGACCAGTGATGTAATAAATGCTGACCAAGAAAACTCAAAGCAGTGAACAAGGCACTCAAGAGAATGGAAATTTAGGATGTGGATCCTACTTACATGTGTGTGCATGTACACATAATGAAGTAGGGGTGTGTGTGTGTGTGTGTGTGTGTGTTGTGTAAAATAGTCCATTCACATTGCTCCATGAGTTCTAGTAGTAATTAAAGAAATTGTCTTTTAATGTTATCTGATTAGATGGAACCAATATAGTAAATCTATGTAGTAGTGCATTGGTAAAACCTGTTAAAGTTTTTAAATCTTATTTTTAAATTATTTGTTGGAAAATGCAAATCCTATAACTTATCTTGCAATTAGTTGTTATAAGTTTGAAAAGCTAGCTGTCTCTTATTTTCGGGAATTGATTAAGGGAAGTAAGACACTACTGAGTTTATAAATCTTTCTACCCTGGATGATAGGTAGAAAAGCTTTTCTCTGGCCATTAGAAAATGTTTTGTGTAATGAAAGTAATTCAAGCAGTGTTTATAAAGTAAGGGTTTGTCTTCCTGTGATTTAAAGGAAGATTCTGAGTCAGAGGAATTGGTCAAGTTAAAAAGAAAAACTTATGTGAAATAGGTAGACTATATTAGACATGTGAATAGCATATCAAAATATATCTGTTATTTTGGTTGTCATGCTGCTCTTTAGTAAAATATTAACCCGAAAGCTAAGGCAAAGTACCCATATTACAAGAAAGAAGAAAACTTTGGAATTGGAGAATAAAAGTTTACTGGCATGAGTTCTAGTATTTCTTTGAATATAATATCAAATTATAGAATCTGTAAAAAAAAAAGTGAGATTCACATCATAGATTTTAAAGGGTGCAGTCTTCTACATAGTCTATTTCACACTAAAATCAGTAATACACGAGTAACTGCCATTAAGGTATCTCAACAATTCCTTTGTGAATCAGCTTGCTGGAAAATGTTTCTCCTCCTTGCCTCAGGGACATAGAATTTCTGAGGAAGAGAGCACGAAGCTCCTTAACCAATACCCTTTGGCTTCTGCAGTGTTTTAATCACCGAACTGACTGCCTTTAGCAATTATTTTAAAATATAGGCCACAGGCCAGGAAGATGAGTATCATCCAGGAGAGGTGCACACTTGCCTACTCCTGTGCCCATTACAGATCTGAGGATGTAATCCTTGCTACGATTTCCATGAAATTTACGAAGTTCAGCCATGCTGTGGAGTCCCTCTGCAGAAAGCGATGGGTGAGTGACTTCATAGCATTTTCAGCACAGACTACATACATTTTAGGGACTGCGGTGTTAAGATTACTGAAGAGAACTGCTGTTGGAATGTGCCCCTCCTTTTGCAGAGGAGAAGGCTAGGAACTATTATTTGGAAGTTCCCTGCAGGCAGAAGAACATGAAAGATTCTGCTGGCTCTCTTCAGCCCTTGGAGTTGGACATAACACAGATGGATGAGACAGGCCGGGTTCCAGAGCCATCGCAGAACTCATGTGGACCCAACAACCATGGCAAACTTGTGCAACCGTTAGAAAGATGGACTGTGCCAGACAGCAGGCTAGAGAGAGACAGGAGGTGACCTGACAGCGTCCCAGCTGTGCTCCTGCCACCCACACGGCCCAGAAATGTCTTCACTGAGCTCCTGAGGCTGCAGCCAAGCACAGAGCAGTAATAAACCGGTGAAGCTCTGACTCTGAGGGCTTTGCAACAGTAAGTTGGAGCAGGGGTGTGGCAGGGGGGAGAAGTAGTTCAACAAAACAGCCCAGGCCTCGAGATGCTGGTACTTTAAGCTTTTAGCCCTAAAGGGTAAGCTAATTAATGAGAGGTTACCCTGGGTAAAGGTCAATGCTGGTATGAAGTACAAAGATGTTTCAAGTCAAAGGCATGAACACAGATTACAATATAAAACTTTATCTGACTCAAAGGAGTCAGATAACTTCTTAATTTCTTAGGTGCACCAGAGTCCTACCTCTCAACATGGACTAATGATTTTCACAGTTTATATGCTAACAGAAAATCTTGTAAGATTTCTGGGGAATTATTTAAAAATTATTTAATTTATCATTACTTAAAAGTTCACAATAAAATAAACAACTGGAAGCAGATGATTCAGAAGAAAAGAATCACTCTGAATTAAAGCTCAAAATGTACACAAAAATAGCCTTTTGGAAGGAATAGACAACAATATTGGAAACCTGAGCAAAAAGAACCTATTAGAGAAAACAAAACTTGGTCTGAAAGTTGAAACAAAGGTTCAATGTTTTGATTGAAAAATAGAATGGAAAAATAAAAAAAAATATTACAGTTTTAATAGATCAATCATTGTCCTATTTGCAAATCTGCCAAAAACTGATAAAGAAATGGAAAACATGAAACAGTAAGCTCCATGGAGAATAAAAGCAGGTTCAATACCAATTGGTTTCTGAGTGGAGAGGGAGAAATTGAATGGGGAGGACAAATTGCATTAACAATGACCAGCTGTCATCTGCAATTACAGGTGTGAAGTATCAGAACTAGGGAGTGTGGAGTCAAGAAAAGATAAATAATTAAGAAAAGAACAAAAATATCTGTCATTAAATAGTAAATATGGAAATGCAAGAACATCTGAGACAAAGAAAACCCCTGAAATGTGGAAGAAAGAACACATGAAACATAAAGTAATGCATGTCAGTTGGATATGGATTTAACAGGATGCTACAATCTAGAAAGCTCTGGAACATAGCTTCACAATTAAAAATAATCTTTAACAATAAGTATTATCTAAAGTATAAAAATCTTTAAAATTGACAGCAAAATACCTTTTTCGTTCCTTTTAAAAACTCTTCAAGAGTATGTTTTAAAAAAGAAAATCTAAAAGGAACAGGGGAAAAAGTAAATTGCTCAGTTGTTTATACCACTGCTTGGCCAACACATCCAGTCACAGGGACCACCGTGGCTCGGTCCCCAGCTCCACAAGCCACACCATACCGCCCTTAAGGCAGCCTTAAATAGCAAACAAAAAGAAAAGATCCTTCTCCAATTTTCTAACAAAGTATACCCTCTAATGCAAAGATTGGACCAATTTAAAGGCACTCTGCTGGGTTCCTTGTCCTGTTGGCCCTTCACCTTCTCCAAGGGGACCCTATGGCATCACACAACTTCCTCCTACTAAACCACCTCAGCCTACAGAGTGCTGCCAGGAGCATGGAGCACTAGTTCCCTCTTTTAATGGTCCTGAAAGGCTCATGGCTCAGAGGGAAGGAGCACTGCTGGGTGGCTGACCCAGCACGTTCTGCCTGTGTCTCATTGCTTCCCACACGGGTGTCTCTCATTCTGTGGAGAAGTCTGTGGTGGGATGGTTGGTTATTGTTCAAGCTCAACCACTGTGTAAGCTCAGATCTTTCACAGAACATTGTGGTCTTTGGAATAGCAAGGAGACTTAAAGGTGATGCTCCTACTTAAACACTCAGATATGCTTCTTAATTCAGAGTGTTGGGATGTCTGAGGTATAGTGCCATGGTTCCTCGGTCAGAGTGTTTGCTTATTCAGAATCTTTCTTACACCCACTCACTGTTCTCCCCCTCCCTCTTTCTCTCCCTCCCTCCCTCCTCTTCCTTTTTTTCCTCCTCCTCCTCCCCCTCCTTCCTCTCTCTCTCTCTCTCTCTCTCTCTCTCTCTCTCTCTCTCTCTCTCTCTCTCTCTCTCTCTCCTATTTTAGTCACTTTCTCTTTGGTGTACCCTTTTTTCCTTACAATTTATACAAAAGTTCTCTTGTATTTATGATTTCATATAAAAGGACACAGAACTACAGAAAAGACAAAAATGCCTTGCCAAAATACTAATCAGTTTTAAATGCTCACTTTTCTTTTAACTTGGGTGTATGTACAAGGAGGACAGAAAGTAATTTCCTTAGGCAGCAAAAGCAGAAGACAGTGGATATATATCCAACATCCAGGAACTGCAAGGATGAAACCAGATCTATATTTTATTAAACAAAAGAGCCACTGCTTGCTTTGGTTCAAAAACCATTTTACTCAAGAAACATCAACCTCCTAAGACTCTAACTAGGTCAAAACTTTGACAGTTCTGCCGAGAAAGGTCGCGTCTTGGGATGTGCTTGGTGTGGGGAGAAGCAGATTTCCTGGCTTCTGTGCCGGCAGTCACAGAGCACTGGATTGGATCACATTGCGGGAAGCTAGGAGGGGCTGTGTGCTGGGTGTCATTTTTCAAAACACATTAAACCACCCTAATGCACTCCACTGAGCCTGTGATTAAGGCTCATCACCGCCTTTAAAGTAAACAGAATCAGATTGCTAGAATCATTGTTATTTATCCATTTACCAAATCTGTGAGGCTGTCAGTAATCTATGAGGCTGAAGTTAGTAAGAAGGCCCATTTGATTCGTTGATTGACATGTATGACAGCTCCGAGAATTCCCACGGGGAATAGTCATTTTGTGTTAATACAGGTTGAAAGTCTCTACACTATCTGTACCTTTTTTTAAAGCTTGAGAGCTTTACTGATTGAAACTTGAATTGATTTGTTAGATCTGAGTGCTGTTTGCAGAACACACAGTGAAAGTTACCAATATTTGTTCAAAGCAAATTTTTCACAGGAACAAACAGTACATTTTTCTTATATTACAGGCAGATAAAAGGAAGAAAATTAGATAAAATGAAGCCTTATTGAATAAAAGTATTATTAATATAAAAGCAGGGTTCTAAGTTTAAATGAACCTTACTGTGGGATAACAAATAAAATTATATATATATATATATATATATATATATATATATATATATATATATTGTTCTAGGTCATTTTCCATGCTCTACTTTTTCAGTAAAAATCTAAATCCTCTTTTGTAAATATTTATCTCTAAGGAATTTACTTAAGCATATTTTAAGTCATGAACAGATAAATAGCATGAAAATTGGGGTGTTGAGTTTATCTCCATTTGGAACATAGGACTAAAATATTCAGATTACTGTCTACATCACAGTATATAACTTCTTTAAGGCCTGGTTAGATACAAAGCCCTTATACAACAATTTGAGGTTTTATTAAATATGTACAACCTTAATTTTCTGAATATAGCATTAGCTTTTCAAGGGAAATTCCCTAAATCAATGTTCAAGTCATTAAGAACTAAGGGCAGAATATACAGCACAAACTTCTTAAGTGGTATGATAGAGTATGTATGTTTTTGTGCCCAGATACATATTGTGCTAAGCCAACATTCCTCACAGAAGAAAGGCAGGCATTTGGCTTATCTTACTTTACAGAGATACATATATAAGACAAATATATATATATATATATTTATTTATAATTATATACTTATAATTATGTATGTAATTATATATATTTATAATTGTATACAATTATATATATAATTACCTTACTCTTCATATTCTGTATAAACTTTACATTATAAAAATGTATTTCATTGAGATTGATCAATAAAGCTTTTATATCTGAAATATTTGAAGTAATGAAGGTGTTTTAATCTGGGAAGAAACATTATTATGTTTGTGTTTTCTCTGGAGGACAGACAAGACCTAATTAAAAACATCCTAAATCAATGAATCTAATTATTCTAACACTGCTTCGTGGTACATACATATATGTAGATATACGCAGAGCATTTAAGTTTTGTTTGAAATCATGTGGGGAATTGTACAGCTGAAAAGAGCCTGCATTAGTGAAAGTATTGTATTTTAAAGATGAAAGAGGAGCAGATCTCCATAAAGGAAAGATTTTGAAAGCATCCATTGTACATCATAGTTTCAGAGCATTAATTATGTTTACTTGAGCTCTATCACACCCCCAGAACATTTATTTTCAAATGTATTTGCAAACTTTAGATTTTATGATAAGCTTTACTTAGTAAGGTAATTCACAAATGTTATTAAAAAATAAGGATGGAGACAAGCTTTTTAGTCAATCCTAGGTCCTTGACAATGACATAACATATAAGGTCCTTTACGAGAGCCAGGAAGATAGCTCAGTGGCGAGAATGTTTGTGTGGCAAGCGCAAAGTCCTGAGTTTGATCCCTGGTACAAATTAAAAAAAAAAAAAAAAGTGGTCCTCTATGAACTACAGTAATGGTAGAAGACAATTTTTTTAGTCCCCTTTGCTATGAGACTTGGTCTTCTACACTTTTAGGGAGAAATAAAGTGAATTTTATGCAGTTGCTTTATTTGGATGGCTGAACAATCAAAGTATTATTGTTTTGAGCCACTAAGTAGTTTTATTTCCTTAATTAAACTATGCAGCACAGTTTTATAATATGAATCAGAATGAAATTCTATGTAATTTAAATGCCCATTTCAGTATATTTTAAGACCATTTAATTTAGAAATCCATTTTGGGGCCCAATAATCAGGATGTTTGAGAGAGAAATTTTTTCAAAGTGATTTACTTTGAGAATTTTCTATATAAATATAAACAGTATTTTGAAATATAATATGGAAAAATACAAAATGAAATTTTACTTTGTATTGTTTATTAAATAAGAGAAAGCTAGTGTCAACAACCATAGTCTGGTCTGATTGCTAATGAAGCCATTGCGAGATATCTGTGCCATTGTCTAAAAAACATTCTCATGTCTGGTTAAGTATTTTAGAGTGTTCCAAAAGCAATTAAGCTTTTGTAGTTATTACCTATAACTGTTAATGTTAAGAGTACCCAAGCTACTCTTCCTGGTAGCTCAGACCTGTAATGTCAGTGCTCAGCAGATAGAAGGATCACTGTGAGTTTGAGCCCATCCCACGTTACCAGAGTTCCAGTGCAGCTTTAACTAGACTGCAAAATCCTATCTCCAAAAGAAAAAAGAAACAAACAAACAAAAGAGAGTATACAAGGAAATAAATCTACTAAACTTAGTTTAATGATTAAAACGTTCTAATTTGAAATGTAAATTCAGTACATCTTCACAGTTAAAATCAGTAGATTTTGGAGTCAGCCAAATAGCTCAGCAGATTCAAATGCCTGCTTAGACAGAGTTCAGAAGTCGAGGTTCGAGCCCCAACCTGTCCTGCAGGCCCCACCACTGGGGTGCACTAAGACCATGATTAAACTGAGTGTGATGGTGCGCGCCTATAATCCTAGCTCTTTGGCAGGCTGAAAATAGGAGAATCATTATGAGTCTGATCTATGTAGTGAGACCCTGTGCTAAATACAAAAAAAAAAAAAAACAACAAAAAAACCACAGATTTTATGTATAAGTTGGCTATGAAGAATATCTCAAATTAATGGTGAAAATTTACATAAATTTTTGTCTATAGAATTTTTTTTTTTTTTTTTTTTTTTTTTTTTTTTTTTTTTTTTTTTGTCTTTTTGAGACAGGGTCTCACTGTGCAGTTCAGGTTGGCCTTAAGCTCACTTTGTAGCTCATGCTGGTCTCGAACTCACAGCAATCCTCCTACCTCAGCCTCCCGAGTGCTGGGATTACAGGCATGCGCCACCAGAATTTTTTCAGTGTAATGGTGTATCTGCAATAATAACTTCCAAAGACATAATTAATGGAAAGTTTAATGCTTCCCTTTGACAAAACTATTATACATATATGCAGGTCCCACCCTAGAGTGACTCATCACTTAAAGGATATAAGAGGGAACTGAGGAAGGCTGGAGAGTGCCACTTCTCAGGGGAGCTCTAGTCTTTGCAACCAGAATGGAAGGAGGGGAGAGAGGCTTGCTAGAACGTGTAACTGCATCCTGTCCCTTTGCTTTATGCTGTTTTTTGCCACAAGGAATGGCTGTCCTCTGCACTGTGTTACTCTGCCTTAGAGCCTCCCAAGTATGGAGTGAAACCCCCACTAACTGTGAGTTACATAAACCTTCCTTCCCAAATTTTGGGTGTTGGGTATTTCAACCCAGCAAAGAATGAAGAGTAATTGAGAAACCCGAGCTAAAGGAAATATATGAGTAGTCAATCTCAAATGTTTCAAAAAATTAGCTGAAAAATCTAATGATATGTGTAGTTTAAACTAATATTCATAGGTTTTACTCCTGTGTAGATACAGTTATGAATTATGTCTAAACTGCAAATAGTTCTTGGAATATTTCTGCTCCAGACTCCTTGATTTAAAGGAAAGACTGTTCTCATGTGATAATGCACTCCATCAAACCCTGTAGTTACATTTGAACAAAACATAAATGAGCTTTACTTTGAAATGTTTTACTAACTTTATAGAAACAACTCATTATGTCAGCTATTTAAATTTTGACAAAATGAATTTCTATAAGCTTTACTTTCTTTAAATGAATTACACACAAAAGCAAGACTATCAGAATTCTCTGATTTCTTGTTTGAACCATCTGACAGTATTGCTTGGCAGCTGCCACTTTTTTCACCTTTGGATAAGATGCAGGGAATCAGTGGATGACACCTCATGGGAACAGATTGCCTGCAAAACGAAGCCTGGGCTGGAACATGAGTTTATTAATTAGAACCATGACTTGGTCTGCATAGAACTTATGCCTCATTTATGGGTGCAATAGAACATCTGCACTGTGCATGTCAAACAGCTATCTATAGGCAGTCTTCTTGCAACAATGCAAAAGGTTTCTTTTGTTGGTTTGTACTTGTTATTTCTGTTTTTTTAAAAATAACATGGCAAAATATTTGTAATCTGATTCCTTGTGTAGATTATAGCTTAATGTGGATGTTGAGCACATAGAAATGACTTGATTTATTTAATGTATATAGTCATTTATAGTCATTTTAATTAATTTATTTAATTCATATAATAATTTCATGTATATAGTCATCTTCAACTATCATAAAAATGGAAAACTGAGAAATATACTGATCTACTGGTAATTTGTTTTAGAAAATTTAGTTCATGATTGAAAGGCATTTTCCAAGAACATGAGTATATAGTTGAGAGTTCATGCCATAATATGATTGTGAAATCAAAGTGACAAATTTTTAACTTTCTCTGAAAAATGCATTTCTGATATTTCCACTGTGTGTTCAATGACATTTTCTTTCTTTTTTTTTTTTTTTTTTTTTTTTTTTTTTTTTTTTTTTTTTTTTTTTTTTTTTTTTTTTTTTTTTTTTTTTTTTTTTTTTTTTTGTTTTTTTTTTGTTTTTGATGGAACCAGGGATTGAACTCAGGCCCTTGTGTTCACCTGAGAAGCACTTATTCCACTGAGCCGTCTCCCAAGCCCCTCAATGACATTTTCAAGTTCTTCATGAACATTTAATCTATCCTTTATGCAAGGAATGATTGAGATGTACAGTGAATGTTTATTTAGAAAAAAGCTTGTGAAACCCACAATGACCCGTAGCCCCTCAAACATTCTCTTTGCTTTGGCCACACCTCTCCTATCATTCTTGGCACTTTCTGAACTGCTTCTGAAAGTCCTGAGGCAGTGTCTTCATGAGGCCTGAAAACCTATGTGGCAGACTGCTGTTTAAGGCCATGTGAAAGAAAGAGAAGCTCATGGAAACGGGAGGTCATGTCCTCATGTGCCTGTCACTGGCTCTGGCACTGGGTGTGTCCTGGTCCATCCCCAGCATGAAAGTGAACATGAAAAAAAGTTAGAGCTTTTGAATTGATTCAGAGTGTCATGGTAACACAATTGCACAGCTAAAGACTTTAATGAAGAAAGACTTCCAGAGCTGCTTCTGGGAGTGCAAAAAGCAATGGCATGTGTTTGAACAGAGGGCAAGTATTTTGAAGGTGGTCAGTGACTGCATGACTTTCACATACACGCATTTAGTAATACTGGAAGTAAACCTCTAAATACCTGAAAAAATTCTTATCCCTTAAACAAAAGGTAGTTTCATGGTACAAACTAAGATTTTTGTGTTTTAGGTATCTTCCTTCTCATTGTGGTTGAGATTAGCATAAAAGCAAAGCAGCATGAAAAAGCAAGTGTTCGTGGATATCTCGGCTTGGCAACACAGATACACTGGGGCAAAGGCCACAGGAACTAGACATATCTTCAGAATACAGCCTTGGGGTGTAGAAGCGGGAGCCAAAGATTCTCACAAGGAAACAGAGAGAAGAAATATTAGTGTGGAGCAATCTAGTAATTTGTCTGCTATGGGAGGAGAAATTATCCTATTTTCCTAGGATAATGAGTAAAAGAAATATTAGCACACACACACACACACACACACACACACATATATATATATATAGAGAGAGAGAGAGAGAGGATCCTACTGCCTTACTGTGTTCCTATTCTACATACTTTCATTTAAGAGTCTGAAATTCTCTGCTTCTCAAGTAGCTGGGTCTTCAGCTGTGTACCAAATGTTTCACCAAGATATTACATAGAAAGCTTACTAAATTTTTAAAAGATTGTAAAATCATACCATATGATTTCCTAAATATCTTACTTAGCTCAAGTTTTCTAATGAAGTAAATTTGCATATATTTCAAATACCACAGGCTTCTGCGTTAGAGGAAAATACAAAGTGTTGTTTCAAATTACTGGTAGCAGTGCCAGCTTAGGCAGGCACAGGGATGTGGCTCTATCCCCGGCATCACCCGGCACACTGGTCCAGCCCTGTGCACACAGAGCAGCGACAGTTTGGGTGCGGGATGCCCGCCTATAATCTCAGCACTGGGAGGCTTTTAAATAGGACGATTACTACTAGTCTGAGCTGCATAGTGAGCCCTGCAACAAAACAGATTTTAAAAAAATAGTTACTAGTAGCAGACAGGAGTCAAGTAGTGCACCAAAAGAAGAGAATAAAGGATACTTAGTTAACTCCTTAAAATACTGTGAGTAAACCAATGGTCAGCACTCCTGCAATGTGCAGAAAAATTGCTCCTAGGTAACTGATACAGCAAGTCATTCTGATTTACTATAGTATAACTGTATATAAATTCTAAAGCTACTTGTGTTTTAAGTTGCACAGACTTTCATATTTGTAAAAATTTTTTATACTTTATGTTCAGACTATAATTTAAGAAGTAAATTTTATGACACATCAGGAAAATTTCCATTACTTCCAATTGGCTTACTTGCTAACAGTTTGAAGAAACAAAAACATCTTGTCAGTATCAAAAGAGTGTATGAATTTTGCTGTTTTGATTTTCTGTTGCTAATTATGCAATCAGTTACATTGATCACTCTGACATTAACTCTTTGACTGTATTCTAAAGAGTGTTTTGACCATCCTTATTCATATTTTATAATGGTCTGATGCAATGAAAAATTTCTTCTTAAGTACATTTCATTGCAATAAAAAATTTTTGCATTTGTGAGCTTTGAAAAAAGAATGTATTTCCTCTGACTGATACTCTCAATTTATGCATTATTTTTTTCAGCACATTACAAGCACTTCCAAAAATAATTAGAAGATAGAATGGATAATTACTGTCTAGCAGGCTGATACTGTGTGTGACTTTACTTACAAACATTGAGACTTTCACAATGAGGAATGAAATAAAATGGCACATTATTTAATAACAATGCATTCTATTATAGAATACTAAGAGTATTAAATTTGTTCAAGCAAGAAGTTTTGTATTATTAGGCCGGTGAGATAGTTCAGGGGACTACGTCCTTGCTTAGGCCAGTGCAGGTTCCTGGGTTTGATCCACGGCACCATTTGCTGTGCCAGCCGCACCCCGAGGCCAGCTGAATCAGCTGCTGAGTTCAGGCATGCCAGAGCATATCTATAATCCCAGCATTGAAGAATCTGAAAACAGGAGGATCACTAAAAGTCTGTCTATGTCTGAGCTGTATAGTGAGACCCTGTACAAAATACAATAAAAAAATAAACTTTTGTACTCTTGAATAGATATGTCAAGTCTTACTATACATACATAAAGCCATTAATGTACCTTAATTTTTGTCTTTGTTAAAATAATACTAAATTCATATGTTTGAAATAGTTCCTTTGGGACATTCTTTAAATATTTTTTTTATAAAGCATTTAAATAAGTAGTGTCAGTTTAGTAAAATAATCTGATACATGCTTTCTCAGCCAAGAATATTTCTATTTTCTCTATTCCTTGTTGATTTGTAGTAATTGGACTTGTTAAATGCACTTATAAATTATTATATCACCACCCTGTTTAAATATATCTACATTTTTATGAAAATAATGAACAACTACCTAAACAAATACTTCTAGAACAAATACAAAACAAACCATGGATTTCTTCAACAGCATTTACTCCCTAGTTATTGTATAAACCAGCTTTTTAACTAGAAAATAGAGCAATGACTTTTGTCAGCTGAAGCCTTGTTTGCCTTGAACTCAATGCTAGAAAGTTTTAGTTTTGTTTAATTTTATTGGCTAAAGAAAATTGGGAAGGTCTTCCCTGTCACTAGAAAATAACTGATTTAAGTGTTTCCATCTGATATAAAATTTGCAAGACTTTCTCCAAATTTGTTCTTGTTCTGATCAGTCATGGTAACTTCAACTGAAACATGAAGCCCCTTCTCCATAAGTGGAAAGGAAAGGCTGGAAGTTGTGTTAAGGTGAAAACTGACAGGCAACTTGGTCATATTTCCGGGGCTGGCCTTACCATGTGCTCACCATCACTGGGGTGCCTGGGGCCTTCTGAACAGCCAAATGGGCTGACTGAGGACTCCGTATGGATTCTGGACAGCAGGCTTGATGGTGGCAGGAAACACCTTCCTGTAGTTTTGGTTTACATTTTTTGTAATAACCCAGCAATGTTGAATTATTATTTTCAAAATATAACTATAAGCCATTTATATTTCTTTATTGCACAGATGTCCATGTAAGTCTAATCACTATGAAATTGGGCCAGTTTTTGTCTTTGGAGATATTATTTTGTTTTTCAAGTTTTGTCATTGGTATTCTTTATATATTGTTGATATTTGTCCATTGTTGAAACTATTTTTCCACTCATGTGTCTCTTCATCCTTGTATTACTCTTAGCTCTGTGGAAGCTTTGTGACCGTGTGCCACCCCATTGGCCTGAAAATCTCTTATGTTGCTATGCTGTTGAAATCATGTCTAAAAACTCTTTGCCAGGCCAATTTTGAGAGCATCATCTCAATGTTTTCCTCCAGCAGTATAACAGTTTTAGGATATAAGTCTTTACATATTTCACTTCTATCTATCAACCCAAAGTATAGGAAATCACAATGTGCAGCAGCTGTCTGCCCTCCTGTGTTCAACATAGCACTCTCCATGGCCAAAACAATGCACCCAAGGAGCTGCTGAGTGCTGCAGAACACTCAGAGGAGCAGTGGCCAGTCCCCAGAAAGCTTTCCAGCTCCCAGGAGATGTGCATCAAAGTTTACCCAGGCCCCTTAGGATGTCTTACATGATGACTCATTCTTCTCCCAAGAAGAACCTACTACTAATAACATTAAGACTGAATTTCCCTGAGAATGAATTTATTTCAGAAACCTTGAAATTTCTGTATCATTGAAGTTATGAATCTTCATCCAAAACATTTCACTGAAGGGTGTGAGCATTATCCTAGTGAAATGTACATATTGCTTCTGATCCCTGTGGGGAGGTAAGGACCTAAGCTCTATTGTGACATTGCTCTGACATGAACCACTGTCTTTCTCTTCCATCCACAGTAGCATAACAAACACAGATGGACATTCACGTGTTCCATTTGGCCCTTTGTGCACTTCATTGACTTTTCATTGTAAACTTAAGCCTCTAGAAAGCATCAGCTTCTGTACAGACCAGTTCAGTGTATGCCTGAACATTTTGATATTCCCCATGGCAATATACATTAGGTAAAGCTTATCCTCAGAGTAGATGGTCCCTTGCTCAGATGCTGTGCAATTACTTTTAAGATTCTTCATGCAGCTGATTTAGGAGGAGCTGCCTGAAATCATTTTTTTGTTTGTTTTTTGTGCAGGGTCTCACTATGCAGCTCAGGCTCATAGGGATCCTTCTGATTTCTGCCTCCCTAGTGCTGGGATTACAGGCCTGCGCCACCACACCCAGACTGCCAGACTCCATCTCTGGTTCAGCATGCACAGGGGTAGGGCTGGCAAGGCATGGGGTGCCAGGGATCAAACCCTGGCCCCTGTGCTTACCTAAGCAAGTGCTTAGTCTACTGAGCTATAACACCAACCCCTGAAATCTTTGACCTCTCACTTACTGGGGATACTGGGGTAAGAGATTGCTGGAGTGCAGCGGTCGGCCATGACTTGGTGCAATAGCAGACAATAACATCAAATGCGACCCAGGATTTGGAAACAGATTTATTTACATGCATGGGCAATGATCAGGATCATTGCCAGAATATTGAGTCCTGATATTTGAGGTCTAGGAGTTATGTGAGAGAAGCCAGCAGGAAGTATGCAGCCAGATTTGATCTTCAATTTTGGATTTGCTTATGCAATGTGCATTATAGGGACCTGCTATGCATGACAGTGACTGGCTATTGCTAACAAACAGGAGTAACCAGAATGGGAACAGGAACTACTACCTGGGGGACTAACAAACTGAAGGACACTGGATGAGATACATTTACTGCTACGTTTCCCATCTTTCAGCTTTCCTGGCACATCTTTGCTGGGCATATTACATGTGATCTTCTGAGACAAGGCCTAACCTGAAGCAGTAACATTAGTCTTCTCAGTGATCTTTGGATGGGCCCTAGCTGAAGTCTCCAAGACTGAATTGTTTTTCAGTAGATATTTGTGGTTTGTTTCCTTTACTATAGGGTTTTCCCCTAAATTTTCTTTGACAGGAGATGAAAGAATCAATCTTGGAAACTGCACAAGCGGTCAGCACCCAGAGTGACCAGAGCATGGCTTTGAACACATTGTCTCTTCAAGGCGAGTTTCACAGGTGCTGTCCAGGTAAATTTTTGAGCAGATCTAAGGCTGGATTTCTGAAACTTCTGAGGTAGTTGCATGGATTATATGTGTGCAGGAATATTTACTGATATAGCTGGATTTTAACTGACTGCAAACTGTTTTTTAACTTTTGTAGAGCTTTGTGGGCTGTAGGACGTATGTAGATTTTACTTAATCTAGTTTTTGAGTTACTTATGCTACAAGTGCAGGCCCATTGTCCCTGCCAATGATCAAGTGTAGAGCATATCTAGGATGGTATTTTATAGGACACTGCAAACTTTTGTTGTTTTCTCAGCGCAGTTAGGGAATGGGAGGTTATAGCTGATGACACACACACGGAAGCCTGAGCCAGCTGCGGGAGTAATTGAGCTGGAGTTGATGTGTCAGTCAGTTGGATCCCTAGAGGATCTTGAGCCTCTGGACTATATTGTTTTGCATCTTTGACGGCAGGTTTTTAAATAGGAGCAGGAAGCAGTAGCAGGGGAATTTGGGCCACAATAACTTTTTCAAGGTAACCATAGCCTATCTAGCCTATTAGGACTCCATTCCTAATAGAGCTACTTCCATCCATAAACAGAGTGTACTCAGCAGCTGTTAGGGGTTCAACTTTTTAAGTCTGACATGCCTGAGAACAGCTTCTTGAACAGTACCAAGCTGTCTTGATGCATGTCTGCTGGGCTCAGCACTGTATATAGCAGGTATATGGCAGGAGTGAGTAGCTTTATCACCAGAAGAGCCAGGAAAGGATTAGGATGCCTGCATAAGAGTCTTTGGTACTGAATGCAGCCTGGCACAGCATGTGGTGTTGGATAGTTAAATATTGGCCCAAGCTGAGCTTGTCAGACTTGTAGGTTAGAAGGAAGGTTGCCAAGTGTTTACACAGGGTACCACTGGGCATTCCAAGGCCTGGCGGTCTGAGTAAGGATCATTGTTTTTGCGAACATAGGGTCCAGATTTTAATGAAGCCAGCAGCTCCAAGAGATTCGTGGAGTTGTTTGTTTGTTTGTCTGTTGACCACTTCCTGCCACATATTCTGGCAGAGTCTTTGTGCTTTCCTGGTGTCATTAATCAGAAGCACGCTGAAGAGGAAGCAAGTTTTTGAACCCCTGGAAGGTTGAGTACAGGTCAGTTAAACTCTGAGTCCAGAACTTGGTCTTTGCAAAGAGGGACTTTCTGGCAGGAACCAATTAAAGACACACAACGACATTCTTTATGTCTGGGCAGGCATGCCAGCCAACTGTGGGTGACAAAAGATTGATGCAATGAATAGGGAGCACAGTTGTGATGGCATTTTCAGCTTGGAGATCTTGAACTAGCTTCATAGGCAAGAGTGGTGTGTTTTAGCAAAGTAACAGTCTGTGCTATTTACTTGGGGGCCCATGCAAAACTGTACTCAGAACCTCTCCCAAAATAATAGGATAGTTTTAACCTCTTATGGTAATAGGGTGATTGAGTCCACTTAAGTTGAGCTTTTAGTTCAGGAATTTCCCAGTTAAATGGCTTAAGGGAGCAACTTACAAGCAGAGGAAGGCATTTTTTTAATCTAGAATAGTCCAAAAAGAATGTGTAGGTAGAGAGTCACAGAGTGTAAGGTAACAGCTGCTGTGCTGACGCCACAGACGTCAGGCCCGAGATCCAAGCTGATCAGCGGTCTATCAGGTTGTGCAGCTAGTGGCCTATTTTTGCTCTCCGATGACATCTGTTACAACACAGCTCAGGATGAGACATCATATTTGATAACCAAGCCCTGAGGAGAGTCTTCAGTACTTTGTGCCTGTGGGAGGAGATCACTTAATGCTTAAAATGTTTATTTTGACCAATTTTACATGCTTATATTTGGTAATTTGAATAACTTCATTGAAGACAACTATATGGAATATAAAAGGTATTCTTGAATATCATTTTGAAATTGTGTGTTGCTTCTAATGTCTTAACTATTATTTTTATTCTATTTAATATAAAAATGATGACGACGATGATGATAATTCAGGATTGCAGTTGTCAGTCTCAGGTTGATGGAGTCAGAGTGCTTTCTGGGAGATCAGTCAAAGTTGAAAGTGCATGTTAAAAGACAGGGATGCTGACTGGCTTGATGCAAAGGAGACAACCTCTTCTAACTGGAAGAGCAGGTCTCTTTCTAGAAGCTGTCTAGAGACTCATTTATGTAAGCATTCATGTATTTTGACATGCCTTCTCATGCTGCAAGTTTGTGCCTGGCAGGAGGGGTGAGAGGCAAGAGTCCCAGATACCCCAGTGATGGCAACTTTGACACAGGGAACTTCTGGAGGCAGAGACTCCTGTTTCATTGTCCAGCAGGAAAGCCACAGACTTGCCCCCAACTTTTGCAATGACTGTGGGCTCTCAAGGTCTCAGCTTGATAATGTCCAGTCTGTTCCATCTGTTTAGGCTTGGCAGGGTATAACTCACTTTTCAGGGCCAATAGTTCATGTGTTTTGTTTCCTCAAGCAAAATGTGGAACTTGGGGATGGCCTGATAGCTCAGCAGACTAAAGCACCTGCTTAGGCAGGGTACAGTGGCTGGGGTTCAATCCTAGGTGTGCAGTGCTGGCCCCACCTGTGGGGTGTGCTGAGATGACAATGAGACTGGGCATGGAGGTGCACTATTATAATCCCAGCACTTGGGAGGCTGAAAACAGGAGAATCACTAAGAGTCTGATCTATATAGTGAGGCCATGTAAATCCTGTCTTAAATACAGAAAAAAATGTAAAGCTCAGAGAATAGTGTTGGCCATCATCTCAAGTGGGCATTAGGTGATGCCTTTGGACCAAAACAGGCACACCTTGGGAGAGGAGGTAGTGCTCTGTGGCCAAAGGCATATGGCTAACTGAAGCAATCTCAAGTGGCTGGAAATAACTAAGTTTGGAGTGGGTAGTAGAGCTATAGGCATTGCTATCAACTGTGGCAGTCGATCAGGTTTCCAAGACAGAATTCTTAGGAGAAATGGGCTTCTTTTTCTTTCTGTTTTGAAACATGAGGAGTAGTTTAACTTCATAAAAGCCCTTTGTCCTGCAGGCAGGGACTATGTGCTCTGACTAATTGATTTCCTATGTATGCGTTATGTACTTTTGAAAAATGGTGCGAAAGACAAAGGATGGGTGCCCCTGAGAGAGAGATGCTAACCTGGTTGTGCCTCTTGTGGGGACTTGGGTGCAACTTAGTTAAGGAGGGTGTGAGGCTTACATTACGCTGTATTTTGATTGCTACGGGACCACATGACAGGGCCTAACTAGCCACTGAAAGCAGTGTTTCACAGTCTTGGAGCACAGTCAGAGTATGGCCTGACTATTGGTGCCGTTCATGCACACATTCATTCAGCAGGCACTCAGAAGTTAAATATTGCGCCATGTCCTAGAGGGTGATCCTGACTAATAACAGTTGATCAAGTTCTTCTGCTCAAGTTGAGCAGGACTGTCGGACTGACTAACTAGGATGTTTTGAGAGTTCTACCAGAATCTGGAAGGCAGACAGACAGAGGGACAGACAGAAGAACAGACAGATTTCAACCTTCTTGCTTTGGGGTTTGATGTGAGCTGTTCGTGCAAGAGGCCAGGGATCCTCGTTCAGACCTGCAAGGGGACTCAAGAAATCTTGAGTGTGTGCCTTCCTGTCGGGACTTGGAGAGGTTCTTGTTCCATTCTTCAGAGCCATGACCAGTGAACAAAGAGGTCAGCAAAGTCAGACACACCAGATGCAACAGCAAGCAGAAATACCAAAATGAACCCCAGGATTTGGAGGCAGATTTATCTACATGCACAGGCACTGGTGGGACTCACTCCCAAAGTATCAGACCCTCATCTATGTTTATATGAGATGAGCAAGCAAAAAACTCAGAGGCAGAATCGGGGGTTGGTTGATACAGTGTGCATCAGAGTGAGTAGCTGAGCATCACAGTAGCCAGGCATTTCTAACAGATAGAAGTAGCCAGAACCAGAACAGAAAGTTGTTAGATATGAAAACAAACAATCGACCAGACCAGGCATTCTGATGCGAGGAGATTTATTGGAGGTAGGAGCAAGCAGGCTGGCTGTCTAGTGAACTAAGACAGCCCCAAACTACAGGGGACAGGAGACTTTATAGGGTTTTTAGGGAAAGGTGTTTGTGGGCTGAAGCAGCCTGATCACAGGTGGAGGTCATTTTTCTTCTTTGTGGTTTAGCTTTCTCTGTGGGGACAAGGAGAAGTGGGCTGACACCATGGTACAGAATGGGGAGTGTTTGGGGCTGTATGTCTGGGAGACCTGCAGTCCTGACCCTCAGAAGTGTTAACTGGCTTAACACTTCTGAAGGAGGAGGGTGTTGGGGTTCTGCTATACTTTATCACCATTTTCTTGCATACATTTATCTCTTTAGCAAAAGTTATAAAGTTGTGTCTTTTCCTGATTAAATCTTAATGGATACAAACCCCTGAAGGGAAGCCAGTTAATGATGTAGCTAGGTAGAAGGACAGAATCAAAGAATTCTTAAACTGTGAGAATATTCAATTTTTCTCTTTAAATAGAGACTGATGTTGTTCTACAATTAGGTGATAAATACTCACCATGTGCCATTTTAATAAATGAAGACTGTAACCTGGGTTGCAAAATACAGTGAATTCATGTCTCTGGGACCAGAGTTAAGCTTATGAAAAATACTATGGCAATGAAAATAGCAAGACTAATAATAACCATGACAATGTGCAGTTATTAACTCTCCATCTGGAATTTTTGGAAGTTCAAAAACAGCAATGACAACAATAAAACTATACAGAATCTAAACTGTCATTTTCATACCTAAATTGGTTTCTAATTTAGCTTCTAATTGAAGCTAATTGTTTTCAATTTTCCCTCAGTATAAACACATTTATATAATCATTATTCATTCATAAATATGTAGTAAACCAAAGCGATACATAAAAGCTAGTTATCACTAAACAACCATTAAATTAATTCGTACCTTATAAATCACTGAATTTGAAATTTATTGTCTTACGGGAAATATTTTCTGTTATTATTCTGTTGTTATTTATATTAACAATTAGCCAATCTTATTTAATGATTTCTTAAACAGGCTGAAATTATTGCATCATTTATCTTTTCAAATATCATTGGCTATAGGTTATAAATTATATTTTTTAAAGTACGGCCATAGAATGACTACAGGAAACAAGATTGGTTGGTATGGTTCATGACATTACAAAATCTTCGTTGTGCAACTGTCTCCAGAATATCATACTGTGGAAAACTGGCCTTGTAATGTCTATTGAGCTCCTTTAATGGGTCAGCATCAATAAATTTAGAGTGTGGTATCCACCAACGTAGAGAAAGAACACCAAGATGTCCAAACCAATGCATATCTCTTTATACGAAATGCAATTTTTGAAAAATATAAATATGCCTGTATAAATATATTTCATTAAATAATAGTAAGAAGTAAAGAATTTGTAGATGTAGCAAACAATTTTATTTATAATAGAGATGGCCCTCAGTGTGCATGCCTACATATAAAAATTATGTCAGAGACATTAAAGTGCAGCAAGTAACATGCAAATGTAGGACAGAAACCAGTACAGAAAAGTCTCTTCTCAACAGGAAACACCTTATGGGAATGTTTCATGAAAATATGCTAAGATGGGCAGTAATCAGAGAGGATGATAAGTAAAGTGATTATAGTAGCAGAGACAGTTGGAAATTTTTAAAATAATTTATTGAGTAATAAATAATAATGAGACAGTTTCAAAACCGATCAGTAGGACAATTTCAATAATAATAAATACATTGCATATTGTTGTCCTAGTGGTTAAAGAGCTGGAAATTTGAGCATTGGTTTTAGTGCCACATGCAGCTTCTACAAAATGAGTTTCAACTAAAATAACTTCTGCTTTATGTCAGCTTGCAATTTTAGAATATTCTTGATGAGTGGCCTATTTAAACGGTGTTAAAAGTTTATTTGGAAGCCAGCACATCATAATCCCAGCAATGAGGGAGGTTAAGGAAGGAGAATGAAACATTTTTAGTTTTTCTTGGACGACTTAGGGATATCTATGTCTAAATAAAATAAAATAGGGTTGGGTTTGATCCCAGGATACAGGACAGGAAATCCCATGACCATTTACCATTGGTCACTCAAGGGGAACCACAAGCAGGAAAGCACAACTTTGAATCAATTGTGAATTCAGCACAATTCAGTGCAAACAAACTGCACTGTTTGCCTATCAGTCTCTCAATTAGTCTGTTTGTTGCTGGTTTTAGAAATGAAGACAGCACCAAAACAATCTCACACTTCCTCTGTCTCTGTTGGTCAAACCCTTCCATTCAGGTCTGAAATAACCTGCAGCAGCTCCAAACTCATTGCAGGTGCAAAGGTGAGGGCTGATCCTCGAAGTCTAGGCAATTCTTAAGTGAAATTTTTTCTGCTCCTCCAGCTAGAAACTTCAGAATCCTCCCTATTGTGGAATGACTTCTCACAGACGTGAGAAGGAACATCACCATCCTGGGAGACTCAAAAGGCTCTTCCTCTCTAAAAGAACACTTGGAAAGCCACTGAGAATGCAGAGTATTACCTTTTCCTTGTTCTCCTTAAAGGCTTTTATTTAAATTTCTCCTTATTTTGTAGTACTCACTGTCTAGTTTTCTTTTTTAATTTGAATATTGATGTTCTGTAATATTAAAAGCCAAGTGAATCATTCTAATTTTAGAATACCACCCAGGAAATGCTTTGTGATATATAGTAGCATCCTCCATACTGTACTAAATAAATAATTAAATTTCATATTTTAAATGTAATAAAAACTAAGATGCAAAAATTTGGAGAAATGACAATACAAAGCACAACATTAAATGTGTATGTCATGGCACTTCAATGACTGCAGATTTTCTGCTAAAAATAAAATTAAAATAGCATTTCACCCCACTCTTGTAATACCAGGATTTAGGAGGCTAAGGAAGGAGGATCACCATGAGCTCCAGGCCAGCCAAAGCTACACAGTGAGACCTTGTCTCAACACACACACATACACTCACACACACACACACACACACACACACACACACACTCACACACATTTTAATGAATGGGTTAGATTTTTGAAGACAGGAGATTGATAGTTATTTGTTGGTTTTAAGAAATGATTCATAATATAAATGGGCTAAATTGAAATGGTTTAACTTACCTAGATGATAAACCTAGTTTTATTAGGAAGTTATACCAGAAGATAAGAAAATGTTAACTTTTGAAAGAAGAATAACTTACATATTAATAGGTTAAAATGATGAGTTAATTAAGTTGAGTTGGCCAGTAAAATACTATTATTATGGCAGGCCTGAAGTACTGTTGGAACCCAAGAATATGAAATTAGAGTCAAAATTTAGCATTTATGAAAACTTTTTAAAAATTTATTTAGGGCAGGGGCTACAGGGTTACAGGGTCTCACTACATAGATCAAATTTATAGTGACTGTCCTGTTTTCAGCCTCCCAAGAACTGGGATTACAGGTAATCCCCACCATGCCCAGTCTCAAGCCCCATATCCGGGGCTGGGTCCAGTATGACATGCCAGGGATTGAACCCAGCCATTGAGCCCTGCCTAAGCAAGCGTTTTACTTTGCTAGCTATCTGACCAGTGCTCAAAGTTTAGCATTTATACAAATGACTTAATCATTGGTGTGCCCTGGTGGCATTTTAATTTTATTTAAAAGTTCCTATCCCATTTCCAGGCGTGAAATTAACTTAGAAATTCTATTTCTTAGTGTTTCTAGAACATATTTTGATATTGAAATAAATTCATTGCTTTATTACTAAGTTTACTGATACCATTTAGATGTACATAATGTCACAGGGAATT